>JAVYIG010003323.1:0-201480 GCA_035222895.1 Strongylocentrotus droebachiensis
TCATAGCCACAGTGTACCGCAGTGTCACATATATTTCTATTTAGAGTGTCACAGAATATGTCACAGAGTGTCACACAGTGCGTAAAATAGTGTTTCGAAGAGTGTCTAAAATAGTGTTTCGAAGAGTGTGTCACATAGTGTCAAAGCTTGTAACAATCATGGTGTTTACACGTCGTCGTAAATCCTATACGAAATTGTTTCAAAATTCATAATGGCAGGTAACAGCGGTCACACAGAATGATGGATACACACTGTGATTCAATCTGATATGGCCGCACTTTGTGACACAGATAAAGAAAAACATGTCAGAACACGGTGTTTCATTTAGTCAGTATTATGAAAACATTTCAGTGGTTATGCGTGTGTAATTCTAACTGCGAGCATTTTTTTTATCAGCCTGAATACGGTTTACTTCGATGTTTACCATGATTGATTTGCATCATTCAACGAACTTTCTTTCGTTTTGATATGTCTCTTGGGCGGCTTTGAACTTGTGATTGACCGTGTAATACTCCAATAAAAACATCCCGTATTTTCGGAAACCGTCACTTGGTTACGTCAAGAACTGTAGTAAAATCCTTAAACTTTGTTTATTTGCCGTTGCTCTCATAAAAGCGAAATTGTGCCAAGGCCAATATTATTCTGACCAAGAATTAAGAAAACGAAGACAGACAGAGAGAGAGAGAGAGAGAGTACAATCATAACTTCCGAAGTTCTCTGAAACTTACGATTGATTTCATTCTGGCGCACGGCCCAAGGTAGTGGGTTTTATTATGACCTCGGCCTGTCTCAACCTGATTTGAAGATTACTTTTTATTTTCTTCTAAGGGTACGTTTATGCTCAACTTTTTCTGGCCAGACTGTAGTAAATCAGTTTGTTCGATTATGTAAAATATAATTTCTGATAGTCTGTGCATGGATGTGTTCTGTGTACAATTACTGTAATACAGTCGAACCTGTCTATAGCGACCGCCTAAAGGGAAACACAAAAAGTGGTCTTTGGAGACAGGTGGTCTTTGCAGACAGGTTAAAAATATTTTAGTACATGCTTCAATGAGAAACCATTTTCAAGGGAAACAAAAAATGTGGTCTTGTAGATAGGTGGATTTTGTGGACAGGTTTTTTTTGTAGACATGTGGTCTCTAAAGCAGGTTTGACTGTATACTTTTGACTGTTTATGATAGTGTTATCATTGTTTCTTTTTCTTTCTTAAACTTTGTCAATGTATTGAACTTGCATGAGGCCATGCGGTGGTATAAATGTTCCGAGGGCTGTGATTGGTCAAAAGCTATGGAGACAATCATGACAATGTGTCGGCCTACATACATGAAAGCCTTTCCAGGGCATATAAACAAATGTGACAGGTCAACATGAGAACCTTTAAAGTCTATTGTATTCATTTGTGAGTATCATTACGTAATTTGTCAGTATCATTACGTAATTTGTCAGTATCATTACGCAATTTCTGACGATTCCCCTTCCCCAACAGCAAGTACTCAACACAAATGAAAGAAAAAGAAAGGAGGTAAGTGTAACAGAGAGGTAGACAAAAAGATTTTAAAATAATTACCGTTGTAGACATTCCCCAACCCCTAACATCATCACTCCACCCCCCCCCCCCCCACACACACACACACACACACACAATTGTCCACGACAGGAGAAACGCTTATCCTTCTTTCTGAATAACAATGGCAGAACTTGTGTTGTTTCAGTTTCAGTTTCAGATTTTATTTTTTTATTTCCAACAGAACAATCCATATAATTTTTTTTTTAATCGATGTAGGAAAGAATTTGCTACCCTGTATAGGGATGGCAGAACAATAGCAGATTTAGGAAGGGGGCGGCGGCAGAGCCAGACCGTGACCACCCCCTCCCCCCCCCCCCTTCCTCCCGAAACCCATCTGACATTAAGTACTTGCAGAAAAATGCCCCCCCTAAATTGCTTGGAATTATGCCTTCTTTGCCAAACGCTGAATTCGCGCCTTGTACGCATAAATTATGATAGGTTAATGTCATGAACACATTTTTAAAATCCCACTGCACTACTTATAGCTACTTGCGCCCTCTATATATCAAACAATGCCTAAGTGGTGACCGTTGGTCCCCCATGGTCCCCTTTTTCTTATGTTAATTGAGAGCTGATTTGATGAGATAACCACCTGTCAGTGACCATGCAGGGAGGTCTAATCCCTCCTGGCCAAACTAGTGCAGATAGTCTTTAAACAAATGAAACAAATGAATATTGATGTTCTTCATGCAGACGTATAGAGTCGGTGGCGGATCCGGGGGGGGGGGGGGGGCTTGGGGGGGGGGGATGGCAAGGGGGGGTGCAAATTTTCAATTTGTTGAGGGCCCCAAAAAAAATTCCTGTGACTGACTAAATGAATGTGTTTTGTTCGAGTTGTTATCTTCCTATACGCCGTCACAGTTGGTCTGGACAATGAATCAATGATGACCATTGACCTTCGTCCATTAACCTTTAATCAATGCAAGTTAGACCAAGACAATGCAATGCGATATTGCCTGTCAGTTTAAAAAACTCATTGTGATTTGCTAATGAGGTGAAGAGCCTTTTGCTGGAAAGAATCAAAGTAGGCCGGGTTCAACTTCATAACAAGATACAAACTAAGTTTTGCTCCCCAATCTTGGTTCTAAACATAAGACAATAGCTGAAAGGCAATAGCAGCATTATGGTAACTGTAAACTGGTAAATATATGAACAACATGACAGTACATTTAAGAGAGCAAACATGTTAACATATAGGCACACAATGCTGGTAAGTGCAGGCTCACTGTAATAGGATCAAGCGGCATAGGCGCCGGAAGTGGGGGCAGGGGGGGGGGGGGCAGTTGCCCCCCTCCCAATAAAAAAAGTGGGGGAAAAACGCATTTTTGCCAAAAAAAAACTCCCCCCCCCCCCTCCAAAAAAAAAAAAAAAACAGTGAAGGAGTAAACATGGTTTGTATTTTTAATCCAAAAGAACGTAACAATAATAAAAACTTAAATTAAATCACATATACAATTCCATTCAAAGAAAAAGGAAAGTTCACAGGAATTAAATTTCATAAACATTGCGCATGCCACCTATACGGTATTTATCAATGGAGGTGTCCATAATAGCGATACGCGCATATCGTGGACATATTGTGCGAGAATGGGAAAGCGTGTCCGTTTTGGGGTTATAGGGGTGAGAAGACATGAGCCCCTAAACGCTGGCGTACTGATATGGGGGGGGGGGGGTGATGTATTTCTTATTCGAAAAAAGTGATTTACAAATGTTGATGTTGTGACATGATTTTCCGGCATTTTTTCTCCATTTTTTTTGTAAGTCATACCTTTTTATGCGTTTGTTGGAAAAGAAATTCTCAAATTACAGTCAGGCGAAATACGCTTATTTAGAAGCCTTTATGTCATGGTCTGCAAAGTGGCTGGGCTCGAGCCCCCCCCCCCCCCCCTCCCCTTCCTTTTTGAAAAAGTATGTTAAAGAGAAAAAGAAAGAAAGACGGAGAAAAAAATAAGTGACCTGCCAATGTCACAAATAAGGTATAACCTAGATGCCCCTAGATGCTCATCTGGCCGTAATTAAATACCTAAAACCCCCGAGCTTCCGGGGGCTCTGCCCCCTGAACCCCACCAAGGGCCCTAAGGCTGGCCCCTGGATCCTCATCTGACCGTAATTAAATACCTAAAAACCCCTGAGCTTCTGGAAGCTCTGCCCCCTTGACCCCACCAAGGGCCCTAAGGCGGCCCCCTGGATGCTCATCTGACCTTAATTAAATACCAAAAACCCTTGAGCTTCCGGGGGCTCTGCCCCCTGGACCGCACTAAGCGCCCTAAGACGGCCCCTGGATGCTCATCTGACCGTAGTTAAATATTAAAACCTCTGAGCTTCTGGGGGCTCTCCCCCTCCCCTTGGAACACGTCAATTGCCTTACAGAGGGCCCCTGGATGCTCTAACCGTAATTAAATACCTAAAACCCCTGAGCTTCCGGGGGCTCAGCCCCTTGACCCCCTGCCGAGGCTCATGCCCTGGACCCAACGCCAATTTACGCTCTACCTGATCGTTAATACTCCACCTTGAAAAACGTTCCGCGGGACCTGCATGTAACGTGTAAGACTGGTGGTGATGCAGATTTTTCGTCTGCCCCCCCCCCCCACCCCCCCTTCCGAACTTGTTTTCTCATTACGTCACTGCCCTTGGAATGTGACCCCCCTGGAATGTTTGCCCCCCCCCCCATATCCCAAACTGCTTCCGGCGCGCCTGTCAAGCGGTCAAGCTAGGTTACTTGTTCCAGATAAAACACATGGATCAAACTAAATTGTAAAAACTATCTTCAAGAATCTATCGGAGATTAACAATAAGAAAATTGAAAGTGGAAGCCTAAGACACCATCAAACTGGAGCATCGCCAAGAACCAGTATAATTTGGCGTTACTCGTTACCAAAGGTATTACTTCCGGATCTTCCGGAAGTCAATTGGTCATTTAGTCGCGTTCCGTTCTTCCTGCTTTTGTCAAACGTTTCCTTCGATTGAATTTGAACTATTGTCTCTACCATACAACGTGAGAATATTGTTTCACTTTATTTTAATAGTACATCTACTGATTAGCATCGGTTATTACAGGTATGATGACAAGCAATCCCATAAGATAGTATCTTATGATAAAAACGAGGAAGTGTCATTTTATTCCCGTCATCAGGGACTTTTAGATTTGCGTGGACTGATACGTGCGACGTCCATTCAAGGCAGTGCATTAACAGGACGTCGATCGTAGCATAGACCTATTGTCTTCTTGCGAATCTAAAAGTCCCTAATGTCGCAGATAGCAAATACTACTGTACGCATGTGCTATGATAATGATTCAAAAAAGATAACATTGTACATCGTCATTTTTGGGGGGAGGAACTATTTACGAGCTTGAATAATCGGTTTAATAAAAACTATTTCCCTAGTTTAATAGCTCATTAACTAATCAAAAGTTGACAATAGATTATTGTACATGTATATATAAAGGTTTGTCCAATTCGACTACGGCCCATAATTATCGTAAGTGGTCCAAGTTATAACGTGCCATGAATAAGTTGCAGTAAGTATCAACCCCAAGCTCGATTTAAATTGCAGAAATTATTTAATATAATACAAGAAACAAAATAACTAATGAACTGAAAATTAATTGATTTTATAGATGCAAGTCTTTGCATATATTAATTCAGTTAAGAACTCTGGTGATTTATTTTTTGAAGATGTGGACTTTAGCGTTAGCTTTCAGTTTTATATGATGTTGTGTTCATAGTCAGTAAAAATAGGCCTATGTATTTACAAACATTTTAGCCAATCACCCAAGGATTCCACGTCACGAATGTTTATATCATACGAAAATTAGTTCCCGTTTGTTAAATATAGTCTCTCCCTAATTGCCAAAGTTTCTCATGTAAATAAGAGCTGAAACAAAAGACTAATGAATAGACAACATAATCAATCATACATGCAACACACACAATAACTAATTAGTGAACCAACATCTTAACTACCAGTGCTATATAGTTGACAAGGTTTTGGCAGCTTTGCAACAACCGACTTATATTTCCCAAGTTTAAATAAGTTCATACCGTACTTTATACTTAGTATGATCTAACAGATTTGTATGAATGTATTTTCAATGTTTGACACTGCCTAAATGGAAATCAATCTTGTCATTTTATTCAAATAATAAAACACACACCGCCCTCTCAGACCATACACATTGTAATGTAACGTCATATTCACCTTCACATTATGTTTGCCGATACGATAATACAATATACACTTCCATGTTCTGTCATCCACACAATCAATATCACAAGTATAATGGACACTTTGCGCTTTTAGGAATTTGTTTGCAGTGAAATACTTTATTACCGTAATATCGTAGCACTACATACTTTGTAAGATTGTAGTAAGATTTTAACTATAACAATAATTGGAAAGTATGATCAAGACTGGTCAGTAGAAAGTTATCCATTGGATACTGTAATAGAAATATCCGAGAGACTATAATCAGCTTTAACCACATTAGAAATGAGTAGTAATCAATACATCAAGACAGTGTATCCATGCAATATACTTGATTTTCTATGTTAGCATTATGGTAGCCGGGATATTTATCCAAGATGAAAAGAATGCAGAGCTCGAAATTAGTTTATGAAAAATAATTTCCGAAATTGAAATCCTTGCTGCGACTGAATTATTTTATTCTGCTATCTGTTGAACGTACTACAAAATATATAAAGTAATTCCTCCCGAAATATAACCTCTATAGATTTACATTGTAATCAATTACAATCTTTAGAAACTCCTTCGCCGATTTCATCATGAGTCCTAAACGAGGACGTAATGTTTTTTTGATGGAATGAGGACGTGATCAATGACGTGGATGACTCCGTTGGTGGTCGGGATGTCGGCTTGAATCACACGGCTTGCTTCTAAACGGTCTTGGGCCTTGTTCAGAACAAATTTTCCTGTAAAGAAATTGATGAGAATTTCGAAGTTGGCTTGAGAGAAATCAGGAGACGGAGTGAGGATTAAAATCTTAGACGCCCAAAAATAATGTAGTGTTATGTTTGATGCAAATATAGAAAATGTTCAATCATTTTGCCGTTGGTAACAGTAACAAATCGATTAAAGGGCAAAGTTACATACCACTTTCTCAAGTTTAATGACTGACCGATGTCAGAAAGGGAATGAGATCTGGAGAATTGTTAGGGTGGAGCTTAGCAAGTTTGAAGAAAAACCTATTAAACACATTCAGAAGTTTAGATATCAAAATATGAGATGTATGCAGGACTACACACCAACAGGGATAAACTTGTATTTGGATGACAAGGGCCCTGTACATGTTTACATGGTTAGTACCGAGAAGGTTAATTCATACATGATCGAATTGCCAATAATATTTTTCCTTTTCCCCAAAATCAGTTCATAAATTTGCTTATTCTTCGTTCCTACATCTACCCAATTTTTTCTGTAACGATTTTTCCGAGCTATTTAGAAATAAGTTCCCCAAACGGAAGTAGAAGGGAAAGCGAAGTCTTTCTGTATATAAGGCTCTTTTTTTGTTGGGGGGGGGGGGGGTATTCTCGTTCTGGAAGCTATACAATAAATGCATATCATCTTCAAAACTCGGATCAAAAGACGTACCGTTTTCAATGCTGACTGAGATCTCGTCTCCCTGAGAGGCCATGATCCTCTGTCCTGATGAGAATGAGGCAGAGTATCTGACGTCAGAGATCACGTGGTATTTGAGCAGGTTTTGTAGTTTGGACTTTTCTTTCTTGAGGTCATCAAGAACACCAGGTGGAAGTGCGTGGAAGGCAGCGTCGGTGGGCACAAGAACCGTGACGGGGTCGGTAACTGGAATGGAAGAATAAGAATATTGACCCGAAATGCTTTACTTAAAATACCAATTAAAGGAAACCGAACCCCAAGTAATAACTTTACTTATTCTGATAGATTTATTATGTTATTACCTATACATATACAAGATTCCCCACCAAAGTGTATGAGAGAGGTATAAAGCAAAAATAAAGTACAGTTTCTCAGCACGACATGGGCATCGCCATTTTCTTGATAATGTGACGTACTATGCGAAGTCGTTTATCAAGTAAATGTATTCAAATTTATGGATGCTTCTTTCCCAGACGTGTGTGGTGATGAAGCATTTCATTCACCTGCTATTATCCTTTGTACTATAATTGCCAGAACGCAAATTGCATAAATTAGTTAGTGCTCTTCTGGGTTGAAGGTTTCTCGTAAATGAAAACGATTTTTCAGCTGCTATAGTGTAGTATTTATAAATTAATTTGTTACAATTGTGCCCCTTTTATTTAATGTTCACCTAATATAATTTCTATCATCTCAGTTGTTATTTTGTTTTCATTGAAAAGTAAAGATTTCGTTATTGATTTAAAAATTCTTTCCAACTAAAGCTTGGTGCATGATACATGTACAACTTCAACAGATACGTCATATTTTAAAGAAAATGGCTGCGCCCATGTCATGCTGACAGGCATCACATCATGCCAGGACTATCTTCATTTATATATATCTTGTACATTTTCGTAAGGAATATTGTACATGAAAGGGCAGGAATACATCTCAGGTTTCAAAATACCTACACTTATTATTTGGGTTTAGGTTTCCTTTAAGTATAAAATGGTTCCGATTCTATTAACGGGGTATTACTACGTATTTTCAATTATAATATTGTTCATCTGAAGAATATATATATTTTTTTAAAGGGTTTATATTTGTTGAAGCGATTTGAAATTGTTGACAGACGTTTATCCGGAAATGGGAATCGTGAAACGCATATTTGATGCAAGGGAAACTATAGAGATTTTTTAAATCAATCTTTCAAAATAAAAATACGGGGAAGTCGAGTGCACTCGTTTAATAAAGGGAGACGTTACTTACTTTCAAGTTTTTCCTCAAGTCCGGCTTGTTTCAGGAGATCGACGATGATGGAGAAAGCTTGGTTGTCGACCACGGTCTCGACAACGTTACCGACTGGAAGTGGAAAGATGACCTTGTCGACTACGTGAATGATTCCATTACTAGCCATCTTATCGGCGTCAATGATTCGAGCTCCATTTACGGTGACAATCTGTTTAAACATAAATTATATTATATTCATGTGTTTGTCTATATAAACATAAACAAAGGCAGTCATACTTCTTGTAGGAATGTGTATGATGCAGTTTCCGAAAAAAATGACAACTATGCCGACATATTGTTTAGAGCCAACATAAATACACGGGAGGTATATATTTGAATAGAAGCTCGGCATTCTTTTATGAATGATTTCTTAATGAATGCAGAAAGACTTGAATTGCTCGAGTCGAATATTTTGATTTGATGTAACCTAATGCATTTTTAAATATTAACTACTGACCTTCTTCACCTCTTTATAGACGTTGAATCGCAGCTTGGCGCCATTCAAGCTTTGGACCTTCTGGTTGTTGGTGATATCTGTAGACCGGATCATACCTGGAACGACCCATGCCTTGACAAGTTGCTTTAGAGACGCAAGGTCTGGGTTCAGTGTGTTGGGGAGTTCCTGCCTCCATTTCCTGACAGCCTCGTCACTGGGCAGGCACAACGTCACGGATGCTGCAAAGATATTTGTGAAAGTGGTTATGGTTTAAGGAAAATAGAAATAGTGATTAAATCTGTGCGTTACTCGGGAATGGAATCACCAATTCCATAAAGACACAATTCAAAGTAGAGCCCTCCTGCATCTATTGTATGTTAATTATGCATTCAATATATTTGTTTAATTTCGTGTATTATCTGTATAACATTATATGCACTTTTGTTGTATCAAACCATGTTATGTTCATGAAAATGTATGATGAAAGATGTAAGATGCAGAAACCAATAAATCAAATGAAATCAAATAATGTTCAGTACGTCAAAGTGCAAATGACACGAAGCATACAGTATTGTGCATATATTTTGGTGCCAATATTGCGCTGATCTTTCCTATTCAGAAGGAGTAAAATAATTTCAAGTGTTTTTTGCAGGTGAAGCGAAAGAGAAATGCTAATTTACAAAGCTCTAGGATGATCTGCCTCAGGTTAACCTGCTCTGCGATAAGAGCCGCCTCAACGAGCCCTAGAGCAGGTAACATGTCGATGACATCACCCTGGCTGGACACGTCAATAGGACTGTAGAGCAACTTCGGAGACTGCTCGAACATCCTTTTCAGGTACTCGGTGGCCGAGATGTCTCTATTCTGCTGCTTTACATCGTCGGGTGATAGAATCACAGGGTTGGCGACGGCTGCCCCGACGAAGACGGCTAGGAAAACTACGACAGACTGCATGGTTGAGCTGTTGATTGCTTGGTAGTCGAGCAGAGAAGCAGAGAGACGTTCGACAAGCTTGGACCCACTAAAGACGAGGTGTGGCGAAGAAATCCAAGCACCAATATTTATACCCTTGCTTCGCCATCTCATACCACAAAATTACAGATACTTGGTGAATTCCCCGCATATTTCCGCCAAGACGCTAAAGAATAGACCGCTGCAGAAATGTATTCAAACATAAGATACATACCACTTCGACAATGGTTCAATGTGGACGAAAGAAAGGCCACTCATGCCTATCCGAGTCCTCATTAGGGACTTTTAGATTTACACGACGAGAGCGTGGACTGCCGCGTGTGACATTGTGTTAAGGCACTGGGCCGTGCCCAGCAGTGCCTTAAAAGGACGTCACATTACCTTAACAGGATGTCACGTGTGGCGGTCCACGTTCTCGTCGTGTAAATCTAAAAGGCCCTTATTTTCCATGTTCACGACTAGGACTCTTACTATCTTGGTACTCTATTCATTCGTTTAACCAAGGAGTTTTAAGAGATGGAGTAATATCTAGCTCATTCCCTTTGTACCATCTTCGATGCCGCCAGGAGAAAATATATTCAGGATTGTAAAATGTTACTACTTTTCACAAATTAAGAATGCTGTTATACAATGTATGCAAATATCTTGACACAATTAAGTTTTTTATATCGATTTTCCCCTTGTTAGTTCATATAAAAAGTGAAATACTAACGATATTTCTTTGTGAAAAAAATTACTTCTCAAGCTTTCCAAATATATTGGCGGCTTCGAACCTCGGACATCAAAGGTAACAGCACACCTGTATATTCTATTGTGCAACCTTAGAAAACGGCAGCTGCTTGGAATAATTTGTTACCAGTTGGGACTCCGGCTCTTAAAGCTTCTTGACTTTAGGCCTACTATAGGATGATGACACAGATCTGAGCATTTTCAGAATGCTCCAAATCATGGACGGCCATGTGCGTTCTTAATATTCAAACATTCTCTCGGATTACCAAACCATTTAAGATCGTTAGCCGTGAGTCGGCGCCCATTTACAGCTGTTCACATCATGATGATCAATCAAACCATTCTCGTATTCTTCAAATTATTCTCACGTTACATTACGAAAATGGCCTATTGTCGCAATTTATTCACATTATTCACACGAATTATTCACACGAATTATTTCATTTCACCCTGTTACGAATAATTGTATCTCATTAGTCAGAATTCAAATTGCATACATTAATTGTTGCTAGGTAGGACAAACATCTTGGCTTCCCCTACCTAACAACACGTAATAATGCAATTCGCTTTCTGACTATTGAAACTATTCGTATCAGGTGAATGAAATAATTCGTAACGAGGCACTTGAGTATAAATTTGGTTACATTATGAAATGGCATATTGGGACATTCAATGTAAACAAAACATGTGAAAGCTAGGTTCATGATTTGAAGCATTCCTAGAATGGTCACTTATCCCATTATCTTTGTCACTGTTAAAGGTTGGAGAATTAAATAGGTTTTTGTTTTTCAATAGTCACAATGCGAGTTGCAGATATTATTTGTTGCTAATCCAAGCAAGACTGAGCAAGTTTATACATTCTATTGTCAAATGTAACCGCTATCAAAGAGTTTTGGGTCTGATGGATCTTTTTAAAAAAGTACTATGAATAGAATTCTCAAAATATTTCCCTTCCTGTGGTGCGAGTTGGAGGGACAGGGTTATAAATAGAGGTACTTTGATTTCTTCGCCATACCTTGTCTTTAGTGGGTCCAAGCTTGTCGAACGTCTCTCTGCTTCTCTGTCCGACTACCAAGCAACCAACGGCTCAACCATGCAGTCTGTCGTCGTTTTCCTAGCCGTCTTCGTCGGGGCAGCCGTCGCCAGCCCAATGATTCTATCACCCGACGATGTCAAGCAGCAGAATAGAGACATCTCGGCCACCGAGTACCTGAAAAGGATGTTCGAGCAGTCTCCGAAGTTGCTCTACAGTCCTATTGACGTGTCCAGCCAGGGTGATATCATCGACATGTTACCAGCTCTAGGGCTCAATGAGGCAGCTCTAATCGCAGAGCAGGTTAACCTGAGGCAGATCCTCCTAGAGCTTTGTAAGTTCAGTTTCCCTTTTTTTTTTTTAATAACTTCACTTTACCCAATATTCGATACAGTACCAAATTTCCTCTTCTTAAGGATAATTTTTTTCACATTAGTTGACTGTATTTAAGTCACTTCCGTCTTTGCGGTAACATATCGTCGGTTTCACTTGATGAACCCCAATATATTTGTATTTCTAATTCTAGACATCTCTTTCTGGTTATTTGAAACTTCTAAATACGGCATGATGTTATATTTTAGGAATGAAACATTAAATTTGTCTAATGCATTATTTGGTTGCGTCTCCGGTTTAAACCAAGTAAAGTGTTGCCTTAAAGTTCAACAAATCTCACATTCCAATATTCATGAACCCAACCCCTGATTTTCACTTTGAAGCATCATCGGTCACATTGTGCCTACCCAGTGACGAGGCTGTCAGGAAATGGAGGCAAGAACTCCCAAACACACTGAACCCAGACCTTGCGTCTCTAAAGCAACTTTTCAAGGCATGGATCGTTCCAGGTATGATCCGGTCTACAGATGTCAGCAACAACCAGAAGGTCCAAAGCTTGAATGGCGCCAAGCTGCGATTCAACGTCTACAAAGGGGTAAAGAAGGTGAGTAGATTTATTTGAAAATGCATTGGGTTTACATCAATCAAAATCTGACTTATTTATTAGTTTTCCATGTTTTCGAGACTTCGGAAATCTACGACTCGAGCAAATTACAGTCTTTCAGCATTCGTTAAACATTCATAAAAGAATGCCGAGCTTAAATTCATTTGTATACCGCCCGTGAATTATTTATCTTGGCTTGAATTTTTTTATCAACCTGTTTTTTTTTTGTCCGGATATTGCTCCACACACAGCATTAAAACAATGCTATAAAATGTACAGTACTGATTTTGTTTATGCTTTTATAGCTGAACACATGAATATGATATTTCTGTTTTAAACAGATTGTCACCGTTAATGGAGCTCTAATCATTGACGCCGATAAGATGGCTAGCAATGGAATCCTTCACGTAGTCGACAAGGTCATCTTTCCACTTCCAGTCGGTAACGTTATCGAGACCGTGGTGGACAACCAAGCTTTCTCCATCATCGTCGATCTCCTGAAACAAGCCGGACTTGAGGAAAAACTTGAAAGTAAGTTCTAACATCCCCGTTTAATAAACGATTGACTCGTGAATTCCCCGTATTTTTATTTTGAAAGATTGTTTTAAAAAATCTCTCTCTCTAATAGTTAACACTTGCATCAAATATGTGTTTCTTCAAATGAACAATATTATAATTGAAAATACGTAATAATAATAATACCTGGCCGTTAATGATATCATGGAATCGGAACCATTTAATACTTAATTGGTAGTTTAAGTAAAGCATTTCTGGTCGATATATTCTTATTCTTCCATTCCAGTTACCGACCCCGTCACGGTTCTTATGCCCACCAACTCTGCTTTCAAAGCCCTTCCACCTGGTGTTCTTGATGACCTCAAGAGAGAAAAATCCAAACTACAAAACCTGCTCAAATACCACGTGATCTCTGACGTCAGATACTCTGCCTCATTTTCATCAGGACAGAGGGTCATGGCCTCTCAGGGAGACGAGATCTCGGTCAGCATTGAAAACGGTACGTCTTTTGATCAGATTTTTGAAGATGGTATGCATTTATTGTAGCTTCCAGAACGAGAATATCAAACACGACATTTTATGGACCATAATTATATACTTCTACATGACTAGATTTCAGAGGTCAAAAAACGAAAGTTATGCAGAAAAACTTTAGTAGAAACAAGAGTGATCCAATTTATGAATTGATGTTGAAAATAATAGCTAGTTCTTATATAGCACTTTTCAGGACCAAAGGCCCTCCCAAAGTGCTTTACAGACATATGTATTAGAAAATTAGAATTTACCATTAGCAATCGTTCATGTATGATCTAATACTTAGGACGTAAACTTTTTTTTCCTAATTCTGTTATACCGATGGTTAAAATGCTTTTTTTTTTTTTTTTTACTGTTGCCATAAAAAAACGACCACATTTACGGATGTTTCCTCCACAAAGATCTCAACCATCGTGTCGGTTGACTTTCACTAAGCCCGTCTCCTGATTTCTCTAAGCCAACTTCTCAATTCTCATTAATTCTGTTACAGGAAAGATTATTCTGAACAAGGCTCAAGACCGTTCAGAAGCAAGCCACGTGATTCAAGCCGACATCCCGACCACCAACGGAGTCATCCACGTCATTGATCACGTCCTCATTCCATCAAAAAAACATTACGTCCTCGTCTAGGACTTCATGGTATTAACTCTGCCTTAATCACCTTTTTTTGAATTATTTCAATAAAATTGAACGATTCATACTGTGATAGGCCTATCAAAATCTTATGTTAGCAGCCGCTATAATACTGAATATGTATGCTATGTTAGACGAAAACCACTGGATTCTTTTAAATTTGATAAAAACTCTTCCAAACAATATCGAACTCTTACCAACCGGTTTAACGAATTCTGCGCAAGACCGATTTTTCGACAATATACGTCCTTGTCGAAAGACTTCATTGAAGTCGGAAATCGATAAATATAATAATTTTCCCGAACACAACCTGTGCAAATATTAGTAAGAAAATTTCTGAATAAACAAAATAATGTATTATGACATGTATGATTTAATCATGCTGAAAGTGTGAAATATTTAGGAAATAAATTTGATTTAGCTGCAGACATCTCGTTCGTATCGATTTTTTTATTTTGTAATCAACAGAATATGAAGAGCGAGCTTTTTGCTGTGTTTTGGTGGCGTGATATATAAGAGCGAGTGAAGAGCAAGGTCTTAACAGAGTGATGCGGATTAAGAACGACACGAGGCGAAATCGAGTTTGCGAACTGGTGACTGGTCGTGAGATGCTTGAAAGGTTGATTAATATTATCACCGAGGTAGAGTCCAAGATGACTTTGTGTCATTTTACTTGAAGAAAAGGGCAATAATTTCATCAAAGTCCTCTAATTGATTTATCCATATGCCATCCCTGAAGTCTGTGCATCAAATCTAAATTCCAGTAATATCCGTTTATACTTTGAGAAAGAGGTAGGCCTATTTATCTCGGACTTTCACTGAAACCATATTTTGAAAACTAGCATGTTATGGCCCCTTTATGACAGAAATTGATTAAACCTAACGTTCTTTATCATAATGGTAAACACTTTTCAAATTCATGAATTGAGTATGAGCTCTTGGGTAGTTCACATCATGAATGAATATATTTTGTTCACAAGTCCAAATTTGATACCAAAGATAAGGGTACAATCAGATATATTAATTGATGAAAATATCGACCTTTCTTTTTTACATACGAATCTCATTTCCTGACCTAATAAATAAAATGTAATAACAACTGAATGATTTGGAGTTTTTGAAAGTTAAACCTTTTGTAATGGTCGATGTACCCGATTAAATCGGAAGTTCACTCAATAACAACAGGAATACTAAGTTTTATTATCACGGGCGTAGGCCTTGTGTAGTACATGTAATAGAATTGGATTGAAAAACAAGCCTTATGGGTTAGTTGCCTAATTCCTCTATACTGATATTCTGAAAAAGATATACCGGTCGCTTCTTGGCCTTTTCAACATTTCTGTGGATTCTGCTTAAGACACAATACAATTCGTTGATACTAAAGTTATACCTCCCAATATATATTTCTCTTCCCTTTTCACTCTATCATTTTTGTTTAAAACGCTAAATTCTATTTGTTTGTTATCCTATTTGCATCTTGGCTTTCTTGATATTCATGTCCCTTGTGTTGTGGTGTGTTTTTTTTTTTTTTTGGGGGGGGGGGGGCGGATGGGGGCGCATTAAAAAATTGTGGGTAAAAGGGACAATTCTCTCAAAACCGGGGAGACGGGAGAGGCACAACCCAATGTTTTGGAGACCTATTGTGCTTGACTATATACTTATCACTTTTATTACTTTTTCATGTCTATACTTTTTCTTCTTCTGGGCTTTGAAACGGGTAGGGGCCTACGCCCCCCTCCCCTTCTCTCTCACCGTATATCCCGCTCTCCTACATCCCCCCTCTCTCTCTCTCTCTCTCTCTCTATCCCTCTCTCTCTCTCTATCCCTCTCTCTCACTCTATCCCTAATCTTCTTTTCTCTCTCTCTCCCTCTATCATCTTCCCCTCTCTCTCTACCCCCCCCCCCCTCACTCTCTCTCACTCTCTCTCTCTCTCTCTAAACATGTAGGATATTGATGAGGAAATATTCAGTAACTCGGCCATATATTGGTGAAAAAAATCACTCCCATTGCTATCATAACAGGTCAAGCACATTGTCTCTGAACCAAGAGAGGATGGGTGTAACTTCCGATCTTTAACAAAATAAACAATGTACTGTATAATGTACTATCATTACTGCGGTTATTACCGTCGAATTAAAGTGACTTTGCTATCCTCATACGTTATGTTATGTATTTACATTATGTAAGCGTTATTACGTCAAACAGATTTGTATTTGAATAACATTCGCACGAATCCTAATTTCAAGCGACCAAAGAGCCATATTCATATTTTAAGATGATAAATATTTAGCTTTTTAAAAATATAATCTCTACTATTTTCTGCACCTCATACTATTTTCAAGAGAATAAACAGCTGAACTAACTTCCTGATGAAATTTCTCCTTTAAACATTATCACATTGAATAAATTATCATTAGCGGAACCAAAACATTGTTTGAAACGTTCATAACAAGGTTGAAATCAAGGCGGATCGCATATAGCTCGTCTTTTATTGACAAAATTATAATTATTTTTAGTCCGAACTAAATTCCCACGGTCACATTTCTTCATCTGTCAACAACAGACATGCAAATTATACGTTGTAAGAGGGTTACCTTTATTTTTTCGTCTTTAATTTGATTCCCACATGCTTTATTCCACATTCAATAATTTGTTTTATCTGTAATTAGCACGTCAACGGTTTTCTATGGATGAGTATGATGCTATGGGAAGACAAATGATTCTAGGACAACCAATTCCAATTGACTACCAGCCCGGATAACTGCCATCAGAACAACACGCCACCCCCAAAGACAGCTACCCCGGGACAACTGCCCCCATATTGGAATCGTATGTGGGGAAGGGGGTGGGGCTAATCACTCGTTTTTTGCAGAAGTTATAGTAGAATTTATTTTGTCCTGGTTTTTTATGTTTTAAACCTATACTCCATAAATGGAAACAGTGATAGTTCTGTCATGCAAAATTAATGGGACGGTATATAAACGACGCTCCGCAGATAGAAAATACAACTAGTCGTATCACAATACTGCCCTCAACAGTGAAAATGTAGTTACTGAGATATGATGATTTTATTTATTGTCAACAATAATACAAAATCGTGCTCAAATAAATCTATAGCATGTATTGACATGACTTTGTAACAAAAATAGAAAATAAAAAGATATTTGCAATATAAAAATACGTTATACTGTAATTCTATATTTAAAACAATTTAAAAATGATATATAAAAGATATACATAGATGATCAATTGTGAAGAGAATTAAAGAACAACATTTTCCGATTTGTTAAGAAACTCTAAAACTAAGCCTAACTTAAACATTGAGAAACAAATATATGGAAAAGGGTAAGAAAGAGAAGAGGGGGCGATAGAAAGACAGACAGATACAGAGAGAGACACAGACAGTTGAGAGAGAGAGAGAGAGAGAGAGAGAGAGAGAGAGAGAGAGAGAGAGAGAGAGAGAGGATCATAGAGTTAGAAATCTGATCATGTTTACTTTTATAGCATGAAAATGTTGCTATCCTTTCAATATTATCTTGCTTCGAAAAATATTGAGATAAAAAATGAAAGACTGATTTAGTACATGCATATATACATTATTGTTGGTAAGGCTATATTCCATGTGATTAATAGTACTGTGATTAATAAAACGTTTATGTAAAAGAAAGAAAGACTGAAAGACCAACTCATTTTATCCACCTTTTCGCTGATAATTACCACAAAAAACCCACGAAATATAGTACTGTTATATATAACAGAATTGTAATTAAAATGAAAATAGAAATTTAAAATGCCAATGAATATGTCATAAAGTAAATCATTCAACGCATTCATACCCAAATGGAAGTAAAAACGTCCACAATCAACACTTTTCTTTGAAAACTTAAAACATGAAATAATTACACTGCTCAGCCATGATAGTAAACATTATATATACGCAATATTATATTAGACCCTGCCTGACGTAGAATGGCAAAACGCAGTTACGTAATCCATTATAGATGAACGCCCTATGTTATATATCTATTCAAGCAAGACTTTAGAAACCAATACTTAAGCCCAACCCTATATTGAAACAAATAATCATAAGATAGTCCAATAACTTCTTATTTTACTTTTATCGTGAGGATTTGTTTTTCTTTTGCCAAATTAGGTTTTGAAGGGGGACGTCTCCCTGCGACCCCCCCCCCCCCCCACACACACACACACACATACACATACACGCACGCGCACACCAATCGGCCTATGATTACTGGTAATAAATTGGTATACAATTAATTTAGACTTAATATTTGAACCTTTTCGCTTTGTTTGATATTCTTCTTCTCGGTTAAGCGTTGCGTGCCGTGGATGCATCATCACCGTGCCTTCCAAGTGAGGAGGCTCGGTTCGCCTGGGACCTTGTCCCCACCGAATTATAGATGACCTCGCTTGCTGCTACGGTCGTACCTGCGCCCGAACGCACGCTGGGGATAGTCATCATGTAGTGCTCCTGGTCGCCCCGCGGTTCGAATCCCTCATTGATCACGCTGCTCACACGGCTGGCTGGCCGGGAGTTCCGAACCACAGAACGGTCGCTGCCCATAGAGCTACGGCGAGGTTCAGATCGAGCGCCATCTTGTGTCTTTAGCCAGGAAGTGACGGAAGATCGTCCTGAAGAATTCTTAGTGTAGCCTCGTGAACCCATCTCACTACCTGTTATGATAATGTATCGAAAATAAATTCTAAAACTTAGTTGGTGTTACAAATTAATGTGAATGGTTATGTGCCATTTTCTCTAACTCCTTTAAACTTTAACAAAAATTGAAAGAAGAAGAAGAAAACACCACAAAAACAAAATATCGATTCCTCATGCTGTTTTTCATTTGTTGATATATATACAGGAGGGGATAGGGTATTCTGGTTTAACCTTCAAAAGAACCCTTCTTACAAATTGAAAAGTGTTTTATCAACCATGAGAGTTTTGTTAAGTGGCTCCCTTGTCTGAGCGTGCACAAGGATGGGAGTATACTATAAACTGCAGCTCGTAACTGCGTCATCGATCAAATAAGACAAACACTGATTTTAAGACTTTAATAAATGATTTTAATAAATGTAGAACAAAAAAAATAAAGGAGAATAAACTCGCCTCTTCCAGGTTTGTAGAGCACCATTGGTCCAGCCGGGCCGGGTACGACAGCAAACGAATGCTCGCTGTAGGCGGGCGGCGGGAGGCTGCCGGAGATAGTTACCGGCGGCCCCTTCCGAAAATCAGAGCTACCAAGATCGTCACCATCTCCGTCCCCAGGAGCGTAGCCGTACTTCGTCGACGGCGGTCCGTACTCTCCAGATGGAGCTCCGTAATGCGTTGAAGGGGAAGAGCCGTATTTTGATCTGTAATTCGCCATGCTGCTTGCATCAGAAAAGGGCGGTCTGTCTGATCGTGGGGGAGCTTTCGATGTAAATAAAATTAAAGAAAATGAAAGAAGACCATTATTTAGTTAGTTTCTTCAGAAAAGTTTATGTTTGTCTTCATTTAAAATTAATCTGCGTTTAGGGACCCCTTTCACTCAAAGATTGAATTGAAATAATGCAACATTCTTTCTACATCTTTTTTTAAAGATAATCAATGATACCATATTCAATGATTTCGGCGAGACAAATTGTTTCACCACTTTTAAACTTTATTTATATGCCCTAAATTATCACCTCGTCCCCAAGATTAGAACGACATGTATGAAAAGTTCACTATTTCTTAAAGGACCATTAATATGGAATAGTATACCTCAGGAAATAAAAAAATGCAAAACTCTCAATCTTTTTAAAATTAAATATATTAAACAGTTTCTGTTAAATAAGTATAATAATCAGTATTAATAGCATGGGCTAGTTTGACACTTTTTTTTTACTCTGATCGTACATGATAATATGTTTTTTGTTGTTTGTTCTGTTCTTTTGTTCTTGATTCTTTTTTTCCTGTATGTGTGTTTTAACGGGTAGGCTTTCATATAAGGAATCCCTCCTTTCTACCTATCCCAAATGCTCTCATAAATTGCCGTTGTAATTTGCTATCACTTTCTTGTTTTTGTATTATTCCATTCTGTACTTGTATGTTTTAAATGTTTTCATGAAGAGTCTTGAATAAACTTTGAATTGAATTGTACACAGGGGCGGATCTAGCTTTTTGCTAAGGGGGGGGTTTGACCAAAATAATGACGATGCGGAGCATCGTCCACGAGCCGCGAAGCGGCGAGCCGATTTTTTTTGGGGTGTTTATTTGAACCCCGTAAGTGATGTTTTCCTGGCATCTATTAACACAATTTTTTTCTTTCTTTTTTTTTTCCTTTTTTTTTTTTTTTTTGTTTTTGGGCCGCCCAAGGGGGGGGGGTTTAAACCCCCTAAACCCCCCCCCCCCCCGTAGATCCGCGCCTGGTACAGGACATTGAACTCCGAGATCAGCGCGCGCTGCGTTACAGAAGCACAATCACTCTGTCAGGGCCACCATAGAGGGCAGTCGTCCATTAGTCAATCCAGAGCATAGTTGACCAACCCGATTCGAGTTTTAAAGTTGGACACAATATTATGCAATATGGCGACTATTGCTTTGTTGGGCAAGCACAAAACAAAAGAATATACGCCATGTTGTGACCCAGTGAAACCAAGTTGGCAAAACTCTGTGTATAGATGGCTCCGAGTTAATCGAGAGCCATTTGAGTCAATCAGAGTCGTCAAATATTAAACTTTACATGAAGGGGCATATGCTGCTTTGTTGGGCATGCAATAATCATATTGCTGGCATAAATCACCATAATATGCGCCATATTGCTTTACCTATACTAGAATACAGTCGGACAAACTATACGGCTCTGTTTACAATAAAAAAATTGCCAGCAAAATCTTTTAACCATTCTCTGCAAATTATCAAATACAGAAACGGGAACAAACAAAAACAAAAAACAAACACCAACGAGTGCAACGACCTTTTATTTTCCTTTGCTTGTTGGATGATATAATTCATATTGTTCGACACCCCCCCCCCCCCTCATTACCCTAGCGAAGTCTCTGATTCTGATGTGATACCAGAAATACCGTAATGAAAATAATTTAGATGGATCTTGAATGCCCTTATTCTTTTAGGTTAAAAAGCATTGTGTAGTCATTAGACCTTCTTTTACCAAGCTATCTTTAAAGTGTTCAATATAAAGGAGTTTCTTCCTACCAATGTTACTTCACATGAGCAGAGAGTGAAACAACTATTCATCAATGTCTTGCCAAAGATCAGAACGTGAGTGTCATGCATTGATGGGATTCGAACCGCCTAGCACGTGATACATGGTCTATTTAGCTACTTATCCGCCAGTCTATGGCACTGACACCACAACCCCATATAAACTGTATGAATGATAAGACAACTCGATCACAACACTTTAGAAAACAAATGAACCAAAAACAATCACCTATGGAACAAGGCGTATTGTGTCATTAGACCAAGATTTCTCTGGGATCTCAAATTTCCCTCGAGTTGATCCAACACCATTATCCCACCGCTGCCACCAAACCATTACTAAGAAAAATGATCAGTCACATAACATTGGTTTAAAGCCCGTCTGCACTAGTTTGGCCAGGGGAGATTAGACCTCCCTGCAAGATCACTGACAGGTGGTTATCTCATCAAATCAGCTCTCAATTAACATAAGAAAAAGAGGATCATGGGGGACCAACAGGCACCGATTAGGCATTGTTACTATATAGAGGGCGCAAGTAGCGATTGGTAAGTGCAGTGGGGCTTTAAGTTAGCAGGCTCTGTATTGATGCTTTGGCATGACCAGCAGCGGCTCAAAGAAGCCGATATACATTACTACCAACAGAGGGCGAACATTACTTAATCTCAACATTGCAGAAAGACTTTACTTGGACTTACCAGCTGGCCATCCGCGCTGCATTCTGAAACACCCATAGCCTGCGACGAAGAGGAGAAGAGCAGTCAGAACCAGCCCACCAATACCGAGACCAATAGACATTGCTGCAGAGCTGAAACAGAAATGATAAAATGATGACACATTTATTCAAAATTTCTTTTGATGATTAACTTACTTTGTTCACATTGATGTATATTTCATATGTATTGTAATTTGTAGGTTTATTTGCACTTTTTTGTTTTGTTTAATATGTAACTGTTTATCATTGTATTTTTTTTATAGCGCTTAGTTACTTCGGTGGTAAGCGCTTTATAAGCACCGTTATTATTATTGTTATTATTATTATTTTAAAGGCAGAAAATTCATTTACTTACCCATAACAAGGAAGTATGTATGTTTGTGTATTTGGGTTTTTACATACGTGTATCAATCAGATATGGTTATTTACTAATGGGTTACTTCACCATCCGACAGACGAAAGTGATTTCATCAGATTCTTTTCTCGGGGTAAAAAATAGTTATAACTGTTCTGTTTAATACACCATGTTTGTTTATGTGTGCAATAATATTAACCAATCTTTTTTCTTCTCGATAATTAGTATACAGCTTTTGATAATTTATCAATGGGTAAAAAATAAGCTCATGTATGGCTCAGTGGTTGCACAGTGGTCTCGTAACCGAAAGGTCTCGAGTTCGAAACCAAGTCGATGCGCTAGTGCCTTTTGGTAAGGCATGAATCCTCATTATCAAGCTCCTCGGAGAGGTCTTAAAGCCATCGGTCCCCTAGTTGCTTCTTGCAAGCATACATGTGTTTTCTTAGCAGACAGGTAGAACAATAACATATTCATTAGTCTTCTATGTCTTTCTATTTGTTTGGCTGATTAAGGGGTAACGCTTAACTAATATATAGCACATGTGCTATTATCTGGCCCCTTTTCCAATAGTTTCTCTTCTTGTATATGTAAACACATTGCATGAAATGTCTTGCTGTTGGTACATGTAAATAAAATAAAACAAAATCGCAATATATACACATTCCATAACAGCATTCTGAGAAGCATGAGAACGTCACCATGGGCTTGCCTCAACTTACTTGCTTCTCTCCGGAATGTCCGGAATTTGTTCGCAGCAACAGGTAGTGGATGTGAAACAGAACTCGAACCCTGGTGCGCAGTTTACAGGTCGAATTTCAACCGTATCTCTCTTACTGACGCGAGAGATTCGTATACAGTAGGTCCTACGTCTTTCCATCTCAGCCTCGCCCATACCACTCTCTTCAATGTGACTTGAATGGGCTGATAATAAAAACAACAAGACGGGATCATAATTATAATTTGATAATTTACAGTTGGAGAAGAAGAAGAAGATGATGATGAAGAAGGACAAGAAGAAGAAGAATGAGGAGGAGGAGGAGGAGGAGGAGGAGGAGGAGGAGGAGGAGGAGGTTCATACCGGTCCATTCAATCTGACATGAATGGGCTAATCAAGAGAGATTACATACATTATTTAAGTAGGACTACAGTCTTAATTTACGTTTAAATTCCTAACAAATTAGACGAAGAAAAAAGCTATAAAAAAAAAACACGCACAATGTGCTGCAGGAAATTATAGTCCTTGAGGTTATGTATCTTGTAAAAACTCTCTTTGATTTTATACTAGCAACGCAGGGAAGAAAAATACTTTAAAAATTCCGGGGGCTACTTTTCAAGCTTGCTTGCATGAAAATAACACTCTTTATTTTGTTTTGCATTTGCAATTTTGGGAGGCTCTTTTATGATTTTCGGGGGCTCTTTTTGGCATTTCGGGGGCTAATTCGCCCCGAGCACCCATGTATTTTTTTTCCTGTAGCAACGACAATTGCCGGATAAGAGTATTAGTGAAATAGGCCTATAGTTGAAATCAAAATAATAATGTCGACAAATATATTCACTTGGTGTAGTAGGCCTATTATGAAAAAAGAAAATGAATTATGAAAATTGTCCTTTATGTATCTTTTATCTCTCATATTTCTATCACAAAACAAACAACCTATCACAATGACATAGCCAGCATTTCAGTAAGGTGTGTGTGTGTGTGTGTGTGTGTGGGGGGTGGTTGTATGTGACCCTTATTTACCGACAAAAATCAAACTCATGTCGCAAGCAACGCATACGCACACTTAGTTTAATAAGATTTTAGTCATCAAATGTTTTTCATTCTGCATTAATTTACGATGACAACCCCTAATGCATTTCGCCTACACTGTTGCCCAGCATAAAGTTGGAATAAGGTTTCTTACCTCTTTTCATAAAATGCTTGTGAGAATAATGTTTTTGTCTTGATAAATAAGGTTTATATATTCACAGAACTTTATTAAACAGTATCTTTGACTCTTTGTTTGTTTGTTTGTTTATTTTATTTTAGCACGGTAGCATACTTCATCCAATGGCTGTGCTTCAGCATGGCCGCGCATATAAAAAGCAATCAATTTTTGTTTACAAAGAAACATACATTTAGATTAACATGATTTACATACACAGTTAAATAAAACATACACACACATATATAAGTATTATATAGGCGTAAAGCAAATGGTCTAGGAACATGAGACGTAGCTGTACTTAACAATTATATATATATATATACAAATAGGTTAGAAGGCGAGAGATACAAACAAGCCCTAATTTAGAAAGAGAATACGAACACAAAAAAAAACATTTACAAAAAATAGAAGACAAACAAATCAGTTGTTTATGTTTGCTGTTAAAAGTCAAACATTATATTACAAGTATTATAAACTGCTTTTGAAAGTATAGTAAGTTGGTTTATATTTAGTTTCTACCGGCAATTCATTCTATAGTTTTGCACCATAATAACTTAAACTTTTCTTCTGATTGATCGACAACGTTAAGTAAAGATATTAACTTCATCTATCGTGAAAAGAGGTAAGAAAAGATTATTCCAACTTTACGGTCAACAGTGTATATAAGATAACTCAGAAACAGTTGTATGTTAATTTACAAAATGTATATGGGGTTACTGAACTCTCAATTAGAATCAGATAAATTGGCGTATAGGCGCAATCTTAAAATTATCATGCAATAATCACGAGCAGTATACTACTTTAATATTAAAGGTAAAGACCAGTTTTGGAAACGACCCCCTCTCAAAAATGAAAAGGAAGCTCTTATTACCAATCATGTGAAAGAGTATGTTTTGACTAATACGTGATGAACAAATTTTGCCGAGAAACCGCCTACTAATTGATATATTTGGTAAATTATTATATCTATTTGGACCTGATAGATATAGCGCACGTGTCGAGTAGTCACATATACATCTTTGTGTGTGCGGTGCTTGTAACTTTACCAAGACTGGGCCAAATTTCTTATCATTTTGATGATTCCAGAACCTTGCAGTACACACCAATACTTATACTAGTAGATGATCAACCTTTTCTGATCAATTCCACACGTTTCTTTCACAATGCAATCGCATGACCAGAACTGGTCTTTATCTTTAATGACTGGGCTTTGAAACGATGAACACGGAAAGGGTAAAAAATATGATGTATTTTACTATAATTACATGAGTAGTGGGTGGATCGCAGCCCTGACGTACACGGCAAAATAAGGCAACGAATACAACTCTTCAAGAAATAAAAGTATTTCGCGTATCAAGAGGCGTTTTATAATTCTTTCTAACCACACTCAAAATCTCGACCACTAGGAAAAGTATTTTTTCTTCCGTCATTAGATAAACCAGCAGTCAAAATAATAAATATAACTATGCGGTAACCATTTTGTCTATAACTGCCATGCGTGGCTGAACTATCTCTAAAAAGAGTTTTCGTGTGCGGGAAAATGGACGTCAATAATATCCAGGCGGATTAGACGAGGCAACAACAGAAATAGATTTTGCGGAATTCGACTCACCTTTTCGGGCAAAACACACAAGCCCGACGAGGAGGGTGAAATAGACAATCGTCTTCATCTTTCAAAGATGTTAAACAAACTGATCAAGTGAACAAATATCAAATTAATAACTCCACAAGCGAACATGCGATTCAAGTTCCAAATCTAGCCATCAAAACTTTCCTGTGGAGCAGACCTATCGAGAGCCGGATCAAGGTTTCCTTGTGTTATGATGTACCACCCCGACCACTGGTACGGGTATATCGTCGTTAAAATATCATAATAACGATTTGGTGATTTTACACAATAATATATTCTTTGCATTTTACTCGACCGTTCACCCGTGGCATCGCCTTTGAAGTTGGTAAAGAAAGAAAAAATGGTGTATTGACGTATGGTATATTGATTTACTGGAATGGGTGTGCCGAGTGTGCGCGGTGCAAAGTGCAATTTCAACCACGCTCTCCCATTTAAAACATAAATCATTTCATGTAAATCACAGAATCATAATTGCTTTTGTTAAATTCATGATCATTCTAAGACTCAAAAAGATCTCTCAGAATATGTCATACGGACACAATTACTTAATAACACCTACAGAAATATCGTTCACGCTTAATTGGCAAGTCCACTCCGAAAGCAGAAAAATCAGAAAAACCAATCAAAACAAGTTTGAACAAAATCGGATAACTAATAAGAAAGTTATGAACTTTTAATAACATGAAAATCACAATTGGCAACTCACTCATGAGTCTGTGACGTCATTGCCTCACTATGCACGAATATTATTGTTTTCTTTATATTGATAATATAAATTTCAGATGTTCCCCCTAAAAATCTTATTTCCTCATATCAGCATTGACGGTAATATTGATGGTAATATGTTTTTGTTTGGATGCACTAATATAGAGTAATTTTCTAGTTAAATCGTGAAAAAATGTGAATTTTGATACACTATTTATAGAAAAATCAATGATTATGAATATCAAATATCCAGAAAATAGTACCAATTCTTCATAAAAGATTTCGTGACATGTTATGCACGCAGTATGATACAGATCAAATAACCTGAGCAAAGGCATGGGGAAATCTAGTTTTGGGGGATAAAAAGGGAAAAAAATATATAAAGCAATTGATAAATAATGAAGCAATGATTTGTGTTAGGTTTTTATTGGCCCATAGTTTTTCATACTTAAAAAAAAAATCATAACTTCCTTATATTAGTTATTCGATTTTACTCAAACTTGTTTTGCTCTGTTTCTCTTGTTTTTCTGCATCTTTTTAAAGCAAATTATTTTTGGAGTGTACTTGACTTTAATGGGAAAAGTGTGTGTACACACCCAGTTCTCCAAAGATATATGAGGCTTTTTCTGAAGTATTAGTTGCTGTGTATCCAACATAAGGTATAGGTTGTGAAGGGATGGGGGGGGGGGGGGGGGTAAACATGCCATGGGTCTATGTCACATTAGACTACTCTCCGCAGCCAACTGAGTGAATTTTGCCCCACCCGTTTTTATCAATTACATGGGAGGGGGGGGGGGGGGATATTTGGATGGGGTTGATAGAGGGACGACGAAAGAAATTACCACCATTATCTTAATCATTATCTTTATCATAGTCATCATCTTCAATACCATTACCATTATCACCCCCATGTTTTCATAATCTTCATCATCGTCACTGCCACCACAATCAACATCAACACATTAACATCATCGTCCTCATCATCACCATCACTGTCACCACAATCAACATCAACACATTAACATCATCATCATCACCAAAGCCACCACAATCAACATCAACACATTAACATCATCGTCCTCATCATCACCATCACTGCCACCACAATCAACATCAACACATTAACATCATCATCGTCACCATCACTGCCACCACAATCAACATCAGCACATTAACATCATCATCATCATCGTCACTGCCACCACAGTCAACATCAACACATTAACATCATCGTCCTCATCATCACCATCACTGTCACCACAATCAACATCAACACATTAACATCATCATCATCACCACTGCCACCACAATCAACATCAACACATTAACATCATCATCATCACTGCCACCACAATCAACATCAACACATTAACATCATCGTCCTCATCATCACCATCACTGCCACCACAATCAACATCAACACATTAACATCATCATCATCACCACTGCCACCACAATCAACATTAACATCATCATCATCACCATCACTGCCACCACAATCAACACATTAACATCATTATCACCATCACTGCCACCACAATCAACATCAATACATCATCATCATCACCATCACTGCCACCACAATCAACATCAACACATCATCATCATCATCACCATCACTGCCACCACAATCAACATCAACACATCATCATCATCATCACCATCACTGCCACCACAATCAACATCAACACATCATCATCATCATCACCATCACTGCCACCACAATCAACATCAATACATCATCATCATCATCACCATCACTGCCACCACAATCAACATCAACACATCATCATCATCATCACCATCACTGCCACCACAATCAACATCAATACATCATCATCATCATCACCATCACTGCCACCACAATCAACATCAACACATCATCATCATCATCACCATCACTGCCACCACTATCAACATCAACACATCATCATCATCATCACCATCACTGCCACCACAATCAACATCAATACATCATCATCACCATCACCATCACTGCCACCACAATCAACATCAACACATCATCATCATCATCACCATCACTGCCACCACAATCAACATCAATACATCATCATCATCATCACCATCACCATCACTGCCACCACAATCAACATCAACACATCATCATCATCATCACCATCACTGCCACCACAATCAACATCAATACATCATCATCATCATCACCATCACTGCCACCACAATCAACATCAACACATCATCATCATCATCACCATCACTGCCACCACAATCAACATCAACACATCATCATCATCATCACCATCACTGCCACCACAATCAACATCAACACATCATCATCATCATCACCATCACTGCCACCACAATCAACATCAATACATCATCATCATCATCACCATCACTGCCACCACAATCAACATCAACACATCATCATCATCATCACCATCACTGCCACCACAATCAACATCAATACATCATCATCATCATCACCATCACTGCCACCACAATCAACATCAACACATCATCATCATCATCACCATCACTGCCACCACTATCAACATCAACACATCATCATCATCATCACCATCACTGCCACCACAATCAACATCAATACATCATCATCACCATCACCATCACTGCCACCACAATCAACATCAACACATCATCATCATCATCACCATCACTGCCACCACAATCAACATCAATACATCATCATCATCATCACCATCACCATCACTGCCACCACAATCAACATCAACACATCATCATCATCATCACCATCACTGCCACCACAATCAACATCAACACATCATCATCATCATCACCATCACTGCCACCACAATCAACATCAACACATCATCATCATCATCACCATCACTGCCACCACAATCAACATCAATACATCATCATCATCATCACCATCACTGCCACCACTATCAACATCAACACATCATCATCATCATCACCATCACTGCCACCACAATCAACACATTAACATCATTATCACCATCACTGCCACCACAATCAACATCAATACATCATCATCATCACCATCACTGCCACCACAATCAACATCAACACATCATCATCATCATCACCATCACTGCCACCACAATCAACATCAACACATCATCATCATCATCACCATCACTGCCACCACAATCAACATCAACACATCATCATCATCATCACCATCACTGCCACCACAATCAACATCAATACATCATCATCATCATCACCATCACTGCCACCACAATCAACATCAACACATCATCATCATCATCACCATCACTGCCACCACAATCAACATCAATACATCATCATCATCATCACCATCACTGCCACCACAATCAACATCAACACATCATCATCATCATCACCATCACTGCCACCACTATCAACATCAACACATCATCATCATCATCACCATCACTGCCACCACAATCAACATCAATACATCATCATCACCATCACCATCACTGCCACCACAATCAACATCAACACATCATCATCATCATCACCATCACTGCCACCACAATCAACATCAATACATCATCATCATCATCACCATCACCATCACTGCCACCACAATCAACATCAACACATCATCATCATCATCACCATCACTGCCACCACAATCAACATCAACACATCATCATCATCATCACCATCACTGCCACCACAATCAACATCAACACATCATCATCATCATCACCATCACTGCCACCACAATCAACATCAATACATCATCATCATCATCACCATCACTGCCACCACAATCAACATCAACACATCATCATCATCATCACCATCACTGCCACCACTATCAACATCAACACATCATCATCATCATCACCATCACTGCCACCACAATCAACATCAATACATCATCATCATCATCACTGCCACCACAATCAACATCAATACATCATCATCATCATCACCATCACTGCCACCACAATCAACATCAACACATCATCATCATCATCACCATCACTGCCACCACTATCAACATCAACACATTAACATCATCATCATCACCAAAGCCACCACAATCAACATCAACACATTAACATCATCGTCCTCATCATCACCACCATCACTGCCACCACAATCAACATCAACACATCATCATCATCATCACCATCACTGCCACCACAATCAACATCAATACATCATCATCATCATCACCATCACTGCCACCACAATCAACATCAACACATCATCATCATCATCACCATCACTGCCACCACTATCAACATCAACACATCATCATCATCATCACCATCACTGCCACCACAATCAACATCAATACATCATCATCACCATCATCGTCACTGCCACCACAATCAACATCAACACATCATCATCATCATCACCATCACTGCCACCACAATCAACATCAATACATCATCATCATCATCACCATCACCATCACTGCCACCACAATCAACATCAACACATCATCATCATCATCACCATCACTGCCACCACAATCAACATCAATACATCATCATCATCATCACCATCACCATCACTGCCACCACAATCAACATCAACACATCATCATCATCATCACCATCACTGCCACCACAATCAACATCAATACATCATCATCATCATCATCACCATCACCATCACTGCCACCACAATCAACATCAACACATCATCATCATCATCACCATCACTGCCACCACAATCAACATCAATACATCATCATCATCATCACCATCACTGCCACCACAATCAACATCAACACATCATCATCATCATCACCATCACTGCCACCACTATCAACATCAACACATCATCATCATCATCACCATCACTGCCACCACAATCAACATCAATACATCATCATCATCATCACCATCACTGCCACCACAATCAACATCAACACATCATCATCATCATCACCATCACTGCCACCACAATCAACATCAATACATCATCATCATCATCACCATCACTGCCACCACAATCAACATCAACACATCATCATCATCATCACCATCACTGCCACCACTATCAACATCAACACATTAACATCATCTTCATCATCGTCGTCATCATCATCATCACCTGACCAGTACCACCATCATCGTCCTTCTCATCACAAATATTATTCTTCTCCATCACTCTTCAAATTACCTTAAATAAAAGAAATGTATGATGAACAATATATTGTTCAATATCACTGGCATCACAATATTTTTTTAGGGGGGGGGGGGGGGGGTCGGGGTTCTCAAAATGTTTACCATCAACAACAACTACCCCCCCCCCCCCCCCCCTTTAATAACAAGGGTCCTCATTTTTCAAAATTTGCTGACAAGGGTAGAAAGGTCCTCAAATTTCACATATGTTGAAAAATGTGAATTTGCTGACCCTCTGTTTTTGAGGGTGGAAGGAGAGGGAGGGTTTGGGGTTAGTGGATGGTCGTCACCCCCACATCATATTCTATGTCACCACAATAATTATCTAAATGAAAGTAATAATACAACACCCTTCAAAGTATGAATGCTCTCAAGAAGTTTTAAGTACAAGCTTATTAGCTTAATTAGATTTATTTCCAAGAAATAAATTCCATAACACATTTAAAGGGAATGCAGAATTATTGATCACATTTTCATAGTATAATATATATTCACAATATGCACAATTTAAATGAAATATATATATATATATATCTTAGGTATATACTTCTATACAAGTGATGTCACCAATGCATAACTTTACATGAACAACAACAAAGGTTTTTATCTTTCTACAAACATCTTTACATTAGATAAAAATCAAATGCTTATCCATGTGAAATATGCATACCTTTGTAATTACACAAAAAGTCACAACAAAGAATGGATTCTTTCAATTTAGTTTTAAGAATGTGATGATACTGTATCAAACCATATTATCGTCGCTGTTTTCACGAAGTGACGGTAGTGAAAAAAAATTGCATTCACTTTGCGTTACGATTTTCCTCACTACAGTCACCTCGTGAAAATAGGGACGTTATGTTCATGAAAATGTATGATGAAAAAAAGAAAAAAGATGCAGAAACCAATAAATCAAATCAAATCAAATCAAATATCATTGTAACTGCTTATCAATGCAAGGAAGGGGAAATGGCTGTAATAATCTTTTAACAACTTGTTTTAATAACTTGATTAGAAAATAAAAAATGACATACCGTATGGAAAAAGAAATGAGATGAATAGGGTAACATTATAAATATGAAAAACTAGCTACAACGTAGGAAAAAAAAGAATTTACAAATGATAGTTGATAACAATTTGATAACAAATCAGTAAAGCCCAAGTCTTCTTAACTTAAGTAACTAAATTTTCATCCTTCACTTTCAACATCAAATTAAATTCTAACATACTATACACTGCAGATGCTGGATGTAGGATTATCTTGTTCCAGAATGGGAAAAAAAATTAAAATCAAGAAGGGAAAACTGGGCACTCCCTCAGAAGGTTTTAAAACGAGACAAGAGAAAAGGATCCTACTTCTTTTGAAATGGCAATTTCAAGAAGAAAATGGAATGATGAGTTTGCATATTCAAACATTTATGTGGACTACAGGTTTATGAAACAAAAGTCGGTTGCTCCTACAACAAGAACAATTCAAATGCATTGTATGCTACATATACATTGTATTCATGCAAAAATAGATTGCGAATCAAAATAACTGTTTATCAAATTACCAATCATTTACTTTACTATGTATATACATGTATTTGTATCTATCTCAAATACATATTTTGCTATTTAAGGCAGAAAATCATCTTTGAGATTTAAAATGATCTTGAGTTCAGACATTTCAAAATGTACAATTAACAACAAATTTGACAAAATGTCAGCATTTTTTCTAATACTGTATGTTACTGGTCCACAAGCTAAGTAACAGCAACAACTCTGGGTGATTCAAAGACATTTTATGAACTAAAAATGGAGGTTCTTAAACTGAAAATTAACTTCTTCACAATATAAAAATCCATTCTATCAATTGAATAATGACTTTTCCTCCTCTTCAGAAATGTTAAGGTGCCTACTAACAACATACGTGCATACAGTAAATGGTGTTTATCATTGTTTGTTTTTAATGTTTTTGATACCAATTATTTCCCCAAAATTATTCAATACCAGACTCTATCCATACATCATTAGTTTTTTTAATTTATATTAAAAAGTTGAATGTAATAACACTTCTTCAAAACACAAAATCTAAATTTTGTAGGTAGGGTTGTCCTCATGCAATGTCAGACCAATAGTTTTAAATAACATTGTTAGGTGGCTGACAGAAGGGCGTAAGCATGCACGCAAACCATTCTTTAAAATCTGACAAAGACTTCTCTCTTTATCAATTAATGAAGAAGTGCAAAATGATGGCAACTACCTAACTTATTTTGTATCAAACAAGCACATACTTTTGATTGACATTATGAGCATTATAATGCTATTGGACTTCTGTCAGCTGCATGATGACGCGTTTAACAAAAAAACTAACTGAATTCAAACCCAACTCCTAATACTGTTTTTCAGTTTCCTGACAAAAAGGGTCGGTCTGAGTAAATATCACAGAAAATTGTATTGTTACAGTCCTTTTCATACCATTTTTTTTCTACCAGGTCACTTATTGTTGGTGTACAGAGCTCATCAGAATATGTAATCCTCCATCGAATATTATGTATGCTATTTATTTTGGATGCATTCATCTGTAAAACCTATTGTGAATCTTTAATCTGTTGATAAACACCAAGAAGACAGACATCAGACTGCCTGCAGACCATACAAAGAGCTACATTACGCCCTAGAAGCCTAAAAATAGAGTCGGTTTGCTGGTGCGACTGGGCCATAACTAATGAATTCTCTCACCCCCCCCCCCCCCACCCCCTAGACTACATACAGTAATCATTTGGCGTCTGTGGGTAGTGGGTAATATCACATACTATTCAAGTACTTATGTGGATTCTATTGTTACTGCATTCATTGTTGTGATGAAATTCAATTTGATTTGCTTTGCTCTTCACCATCGATCCACAGAGATTCAAATGAATTTGATTAATGACAATAACAAATAAAAGACGAGGAAGAGAAGGACAAGGAGAGGAGGAGGAAAGAGGAGAAGAGAGAAAAGGCAGAGAGAAAAAAAAAGGGAATTAGAAGATGAAAAGATGGAGAAAGAGGAGATGAAGAAAAAGCAGAAATGAAAGGCATGAAGACAAAGAGAATAGAAATAGGTACCGGTATAGCAAAAAGACTACAGCAAAAATGTCTGTAAGAAACAATTAATTGTCAGCTTTGCATCCATCTATAATTAGATACATTGGTGCTTGAGTACTTTGTTTGTTCACTACAGGCGTCAACACTTTATGAATAATAAACTATAACCGTATACAAAGATAAATAAAATCAATCAAAATTCAATTCTTTCCTGGAATATTCACTTTTAACCAAGATAGTCCTTTTATCGGGTCAGACAAAACAGACTAACACCCACCCTTAGAATAATATATCTGAATATTAAATGCCTGGCAATTATAGTGGTAGTCAGGAGTTCCTAATTTTCAGATTGCCCTACTACCTTATTTGATTCCCACTATTAGTGTGACCATTCATTTTGTTTCTCTTATAAAATATAAGAAGAGAAAGAAGCATTTGTTTAATAGACAATCAAGTTACAAATAACTGTACAAGCACCACAAAGTAGTAGATTAGATTAATCACAACTCTTTTAAATAAGAAGGGCCCCAAATTCAAATCAATTGCAAGTTTGCAGTTTCCTATCTTCTATGTAAGTAGTTGTGATTAATATCGACTTTTTATAAGACCTACACAACTATATTACATTATAATTATATGAAAAGGCAAAAAGGTATATTTGTATAGTAGCTATCTAATGTACATTCATCTATCATCTAAACTGAAATTGACATTGTGAAAACAAACTGACCACAAAATGAAGGATGGAAATCTTGATGCGAATCATGCCACATCTCATCTTAACAATACTCTGTTAAGTGCATCAAGGTTCTTCCTAAGTGCAGTAAAAATCTAAAGTACAGATCCTAAACCATCTCCGATCAGATTGAATAATCCAATCTCGATGGGCAAAAATAGCACATACAAAAACCATAATGATATATATCACATTAATATATACAAAATGCATTGATCTAAGTAATATAATTGAAGTTGAAAAATGAATCTAAATACATATCTACTTATCTGGTTCAATCAATAAACTGCATCAAACAGGAATAATGCCACATCATATAAAACCAACTAATATTACAACAAGAGACTTGCCTGATATAAATATATGTATGTCAAACACTAGTAGCCATTTCTGTTGCTTATCATACAGAAAATAAACATTCTCATGCCATGTTGCTAGATATCATCAGTGTTTATATTGAATACTGTTATAATGGCTCATCTAAAAAGATGATGGAGAAAATTAGAGTGTAGAACAAAAACATATCTACATCTGACACTGGCAAGTATCTTGAAAAAACAAACAACACTTCATCATGCCAGTGAATATACAATCCCTAAAATCTTGTTTTTGTTTAAAACAATTACCTCTTCCAAAAAATAATTTATTATTGTTTGCATCTAGAAGTTTTTATTTATCTATCTAATTTCTTTTCTGCAAAAGAGATATTGCTGCTGCCTTCATCTGCTCCCATCCAAGCCCATGCAAGATGGTTGCCATCGACGACAGGCCTTGGCAAGTCAGGTGACACTGTCACACCTCCCATGTCCAGTCATGTGATCTGTCAGGTGACCTCTTACTTGTTTCTTAGGATGTTCTTCGCTCTCTTGTCGGCGCTGTTTATTCTACCTTCGTTGGATTCAGCCTGGATGGACAAGAGAGATGAATGAGAGAGAAGAGAAGGAGAGAGGAAGAGAAAGAGATTTAATCATATGCATTATGACAGCTATACATAATTTAACAAATCCGTTGGAAATCAAACTGGAAATATGGAATGAATTCAGACATCACAATACTGTAAAAGTGACAACTCTCTGATGGGGAAATAATTATGATGAAGTTCAACAAAGATTACCCAGTAGACAAAAAAGGATATGCAGTAGTCATGTAATAAAGGCAAATTGCATATAAAACACACACAAAATCGCTGCTGCTCAATGAATTAAATATGAATATTGCAGTTGTGTCCTAAAGAGTTCATCCATAATTCTCCCAAATACATTATGACATAAAATATTATATGTGATAATTCTCTTTCTCATACAGGAACCTATATACAAGAACCTGTACATGAACAACAAAATTAAAAGAAAAACAACAATAACACACAGCTAGAAACAGAAAAAGACACAATCAAATAAACAAGCACAAAAATTCATTTGGAAAGAAATCAACTTTGATATATCAAAGTCAGATCTAAAAATAAATAGAAACACGTAAGTACTAAAAAATGTAATTTCTAGAGAAAAATATGGCAAATATGAGAATCAGAAAACTATTCTATTCACGAGAAAGAATTTTTGGAAATGAATGCACCATGGAAATGTGTATACTAAAGTGGTCAACAGAGATGGACTTTGTGATTGCTGGAGATTTGTTTAGTCCCAGACCAGCTTAGAATTGTACTGCTGCAGGTCACTACAGCGTAAATTTAAATCATGGATAATGTGCTCTTGTACTATATGTATAAAAGAGTGTCCTATCTTATTGACGATTCTACGCCAGCAATAAACCTGAACAGCAAACTGTAAAGTTTAGCTTTTCATCGATGTTAGTATAATTAATTTCTTTAAATTCTTCTGTACTCAGGTAATGGTTCATTATAGAAGACGAATACTGATTACGTCTCATAGGCAAGAGAATTTAACATAATGGGTGATCAGAACTGGGTGTCAAAAGTATTATTTTACTTGGTATTCAGGCATGCTTAACGATGGAGCCTATCTAGTGAGTGTCAATTCTATTTTAATATTCAGGTAATCTCGGTTACATGAGGAATATTCAACCTAAACTTTCTGGTACATAGAAGAGGGATCGAAGAGGGAGTTTGTATACAGAAAACTGGGTTCATTGTACAGACTAATATCATTCTACAGAATATACATCAAGAAACAGAGAAGGACGAGGAGGACATCATCTGTTCAGAGCAAGAAAGGTGGTATACTCAGTGAGCTCAAACCCTTCTGGCTATCAACAAAAATCAAGGAACATTGGATAGTCTTGACAAGATAGCTTGGCCAAGGCTTTACGACGGAACTGGTGTGGTTTGACTCGATGCTTCACTGGCTTCATGATGTACAGATACTGTCCCACAAGGACACGATGAGCCACCACAAAGTCATTGTGAAACACATTCAATGAGATCGTTGATACAGAAATAAACTCATCAGAATGGCTATAGCTTTGGTGTATTGCAATAGGTGTACAAAAATCAGAATGACAGGCATGCATGCTCTTATACACGTGCACATGATTTCATTATTTGGCTGTCGGGTCGGCTGTCGGTCGGCTGCAGGTCAGGTTTGCCAGCACTTGTAAAGTGCAGTGTAGTGTGAACATTCACAGGAAAAAAACATTTAAAAACCCAGACAATTAACCAACATCAAAACACAATCCTACAATGATCTATACAATATACATACAATACATCGAAACATATGCTACTGAGAGCCTCGTTTTGGAATTACATTGAGAACATGCAGATAAATTAACATATGCACAAAGAGAGAATAAATTACATGCTGGGAGAAATGAAGTGAGAATGAGTGAATGCTTGAATGAATGAAAGTCAAAATTAAAAACTCTCCTAAGTACTTTTCAGAATTTCGTCCCACTCTTTCTTCTTGACGATAAGTACGATAAATCTCAAAATGTCAGCTACACACAAATACCATCTAAAACTTAGTTTTTCCATTAAAAACAAAATCATCAGTTTACCAGGGACATGTTTTTTTTTTTTACAATACTGCTTTGCTGTACATCAAAACTATGATAAAGTGACTTTTTACAAATTATTGCAAAAAGTACAGAAATTACATCTTTAAAGTAACTTTCACAACAAGACTGAAGTATGCTGTCAATTTTACATATAGAAATGGAGTGGAAAGAATCATCCCCTAATTAAATTATGTCGTTGAGCGACAGATTTATGGCATATATTTCTTTTCATATATGGTTTCTTTTGTCCACAACCCATGATAAAATTCATTAAATCAAGGACTAGGGGAATGTGTGCATTATTGAGCACAGTTTCTATTATACCTTCAGTTTGCTTATAATACTCACTCAAATACTTAGAAAATATACTTTAACACATACAACTGACAGAAAAAAGGCTAAAAGCCTAAAAATTTAGGAAAGAATAGAATATATATCATAAAAGCATACTATAGATAGAAAAGAATAAGATATACATTCATTGACATAATAAAGTGAGATAAAACTGTAGCAATCTATTCTACAACATCAAACATTGATAGTTCTGTAAAGTTGTATCCACTTATCCATTATGCTGAAGAGTCCAAGAAGAAGATGGGCTTTTCCTTTTGTCAGCGTTGAAGAGGACATAAACATTTCTCCCCAGAAAAGGGAAAGTTCTAATTGTATCACATTCTAATAACATTAATTTTCATCAGTACTATTTCTCATACCAGTTAGTCCACTCTTGTTTTTTCATTGCTTACGCTAGGAAGAAGTGATAACCCGATCACTACTACTTGTCCATTACCTTTAGAAATGTGCGCATATTTCAACAACATACATGTATTATGCAATCCAAACATGATACAACAGGGTATTGAAACTGCCCTTGAGTTGATGTTTTTTTCTCGAAACTATAGCTGCGATCATGGTTCTTGTTTTAAAGATGTCTTCTCGAAACAGCTGAAGAAGCACTCCAACTTTCATCAAATCAAGCCTGGATTTCAATTTTTAACAAACAGATTGGGCTTTCGTTTTACTTGTCATCTTCCTCAAAACATTTCATTCTCTAACCAGTTCAGCACTACTGGTAATAGAAACTAATTTCTTTAGTAGTATCAAAATAACCCCATTTGCACAGAATAAACATAGCAAAAATTATACCCCTGTAAATTGTATCTAAAACTTTTAGAACCAGCATATTGTTGATGATACACATAGTTGCATATTTTCATGGCTTGCTAGAATCTTGAAGAGAAATCAAATGTAATAAAACTTTGCACCAAAACGGAGAAAAGATTGATTATTTTAATAAGATGTTATTAATTTCTCTGCATCTACCAACATATCTATCTATGTTGGTTTTACTGGAGTAATATACAGTAGTATATATTATAAGAAAGAAAAAAATAAATTAGGAACTTATTTGTGGTTTTGAGTTGACAGGTCTCACAATCATAAAGTTGGATTAATATTATGTGCAAATGAGGTTATATGAAGATCAAGTATATCAGATTTGACAACAGAATCACTCTACACCCTTTATTCTACACTTTACAGTTGATACAGAAGTGAACTTAAAACAGCAATTGTTTGGTTTCATACCCTTTTATTTCGATTTTGCTTTCACGTTGTTTTCACGTTGTTTTGAATCCTTTGCATTTCATTTTATTACCTTCCAGATTTAGCACAGTACAAACAAAATGCTAAACAGTATCAGTTTAACAGGGAAGAAATACAGTGAAAGTACATTACATTATTTGACCTTAAACAACACTCATTACTACTAATCAGGTATATCATTATAAATACAATTAGAAACAGCATGCGGAAAAAATAATAAAAATCGCAAATCAAATAAAAGAATTATGCAAGTACACATAAACTCTTACAGTTTATAGCTTTCATGAAAGAAATTTAGTTCGTTCAGTTTATGTACAAATTGATGTCGTTGCACCGCATAACACATGACGACAAAATCTTCCGCTCTGAAACATACTAAAAAAAGGGTAGATTCATATGTACAGTCCTTAACTCTAGTCCTACCTATGTTTACATGTACGAAGTGCAAGAATTTGGCTATTAAACCGTCAAAACAGAATGTTATACATCCAATTCATTCTGACATGACAAAAAGTGACATCTATAGTCCTAAAATAAAAAAGCCCTCTTGTAAAAATCAGTTAATTCTAGTATAGACCGATCATATTTTCAAAATTAAAAACTACTTAAAATGAAAGTTATCAGTTTAGAATACCAATCTCTTATAAAAAAAAACGAGGACCACTTTCACAACCTGTTATTGAATAAATTAAAACAATTGATAAGAGCATTACATTACTGTTAAACTATTCATAAGTAAAAGTCTAGCCATTCATATCGGCCGATTCAATCCCTTACAAAAATGATATTTAACTCTCATATCAATCTTTATTAATAAATTGTGAAAGAAAATTCACAATCATAATTTAAGTACTAAGAAGTTCTTTTAGACACACACTTGAAGAAGAAAAAAGTTCTCAAACTCTTTCAAACAGTTTGCGACACAAGTCCTAGCACTTTCGAAAACCTCTACCAACAGAAAATTGCACATAAATATATATAATATATCTCCCTCAGCACTACAAATATAAAGCTAACACACAGTATATATTATATGCATAAATGGTTATTATAAGAGACACATTTATCTATATACAAACAGATGACTCAGGAATATATCATATATATAATTCTAGGCAAAATAATTGATGCAGTTATGTTCCTGAGCGAACTACACAAGCACTTAATTCTAAAGCTCAGAACCCTACAGTTCAAAATTCACAAATATGATAGTGGCATCTGAAAGAATTTGCCTATTCTACAATGCTATTTTCAGCTGAAAATAACATTTTTGTTCACATATACTGCTTATTTGCTGCACAAACAACACTGGAAATGAGATTCAGGAACAACTTAACGGGCAAACAAAAAGAATGGCATAGCTTTTCTCCTTCAATTTGTTCTTTTACCAAAAGCAGATTACAAAATTCTATCACATAAATGAATACCCTGCTTGAGAAATGTATTTGTCCTCGTTCCTCTAAATACATATTTGTCATGATTGGAGCAATGATTCTGCATCAATATCATCTTGCTGTTAAATAAACTAACATAATATTGATGGAGTGTTAATCTCATTGGAATAAAAATTGATTGTCATCTTTATGACACATAACCCAACAAGTATTTTGAATATTGCACATTATAACAATAAAAGTTTTTAAACTAAATTAATACAGGTGCTGAGTCATGCCTTCTCCACCTAACATTTCAGGAAAAAAAACTAATAAATTCGTGATTTACGGCACGTCTCTTATTATATCAACGTGATAAACCTACTTGCAGAATGTATCCGATTCGTTATATAAGTTAACTGAATATCTACAAGGTATAAATCCCATGAAATGACTGATCATGAAAGTTAGCGTCACATACAGGTACACCACTGTACAACTGTACATGAATGACATATTACAAGTACATGGTTGTATGGGAATGGATTATGATCGATCACGTGCATTGCGGGAACGTTTCAATTCTTCTGAAGAATTGTCGTGGCACGCTTGTTCGCGATATCAATACGGTCGTCATTTAGGCGTGCCTGCAGACAGACGAGGGGGGAAGTCACATGACAGGTCAAAGGTCAGAGGTCAAAGGTCCAGGAGATGAAGGCATGGAGGTGAGGGGGGAGGGGAGGGGGAAGTGAGCAGCCATCATGATTAGTGTGATGGATGGATGAAGGTGAAGGGTGGGGTTATATGTGAGGGGGGTGAGGTATAGGAAGAAGGAGAGAGAAGGGGGAAAAAGACAGAACATGACATTATTTTGTGGGGACGACACATCTCGATCGGTAAAACGTGACGAGTAAAATTCAGCAACAAATGGGGGTTAACAAATGAGTAAATATTGCATGTTACACGAGTATCAATTCAGCAAACAGACATGGCCATTTCATAATGGATACATGTAGGTAACAATTTCAATACAAACACTGCACACTGGTCTCTTTGAAAGAAGAAAGAGGTTAGTTTGAATGCCATTAATATACAGCATCACACTTGCAGCATTGATTTCTGAACTCAACTGGAATGCATACAAGAACAAAAGCTTATTGTAGGAATGGCAGATTACATATTTCTTGACCTGGTGGTAAGTATCATGATCATTTTCAACAGATATATGACTTTAGCATGCATGTAAAGCCACATGAACAAGCAAGCAATAAAAACAAACTCATAAATATCAAAATAAAAGAAAGAAAGACAGCATGCAAGATGAGAAGTGAGAAGTGAGAACAAGACGTCCATGCATGCTTAGTGCCTGTGAGATTGCGATTTATGACTACATTCATGACACTGGTTCAAGACAATCTTCTTTCATGTTCAAAAGATCGAGGTAAATGCAAAGAGCTTACATGTATATACTCAAGGGTAATATCGGGTGATAATACAGAGTTACATTAGACGAAGAGAGAGCGAAGGGACAAACTCGAGAGAAAAACAGGATGACAAATGCTTTACATATCGTCATCCAAGCATTGGAAAACGACTTGTGGGATTAATGAACATGTACATGCATTCCTAAATGTATAAGTCTGTATGATAATACTAGCAGATTCATATCATCATGCACACGATGGAATACATTATTCATTGACTATGTACTGAGACAGAGAGCCAGAAGGGTGTTACAGTGGCTACCCGGCCGCGAGGTAAGAGCCATGTAATGTGAATGACATGAACTGCCTTCTAGCGCCCGGGCAGCTGACAATGAGCTCTATTTAAAGTGATAGGAGTCATGCAATGCCCTTCTTGCTTTCAGCCGACGGATGATACCATCGGTGCTCGAGTATGAGTGCTGCTTTGGCATGGACAAAAACATATACAGTCAAACCTGTCTATAGCGACCGCCCGAGGGAAACACAAATAGTGGCCTTTGTAGACAGGTGGTCTTTGTAGACAGGTTCCTTTAGTACATGATTCAATGAGAAACCATTTTCAAGGGAAACATCAAATGTGGCCTTTGTAGACAGGTGGTCACTAAAGCAGGTTTGACTGTATACCAGGCATGTGCTTGCGATGTGGTGAGCTAGGATAGATGAAGAGTGGACGAGCAAGGAGATGACATCTCCCTGGGATGAGGGAGGGAGGGGGAGGGGCAGTGTTTACCGATAATCGGCCCCATGGACGCATAGGACCGAGAGACCATCTGACAGGTGGACGACCACGATACATGTCAAGCGTGGCTAGCGATGGAACATACTCACACATTCTGGGCGGGTGTACGAGGAAACCGATTTATATACTGTTTCCTAGCTATACATGGCAGTGTACTCGAACTGGTTTCGTGCGATACAGAGTTTCAATACTGCTGTATAAATGCTAATGATGCTTGCATCCTACATTAACCAATAATCAGTCACTTTATGGTACCTCCTAAAAACATCCCAAAGGGTAAACAAGATGAGCACCTCCAATCAATACAGTTTCAAACCTCCAAAAGTAAAGTCAGAATGTTTTATTCAACAACAAAAGCATCCCAATTTCTTTCAGGATTATTTCTTTGTGCAAGTAAAGGTAAAAAATAAAAATGTAATAATTCTAATAAGTCTACTGCATGCATGACTTTCGTGTTTACCATTATTAAACCAACGAAATCAAGCTCAGAATTTTAGAGGATTTTTGAAAATGTAAACATTCAAATTTGTTGTTTTTTACACCTACATCTCATGGTTTTCTGTCAAATAGATTACTTGTTCTCCCAAAATACCACTTTCTCTTTGGCCTGACAGAACTTATCAATATTCAGAGCATGGATTTAAAAATTGCCCATTTCATATGACCTTGTTTCTATATATGATTTCCCCCCTCATTGTGTGGGTGGATTCAATTTTGTCCTGCGCCATTGGGTTAAATCATTGGAACAAAATTCAGGCCAATATTATTGAATTTGATCAACATTATGCCTTACGATAACTTCTAATAATAGACAAAGGATGAGACAAATACTATGAATGGGGCGATCCGAAGGAGAAAAACAAGGGCGAAGTGAGATATAATAGACCTCGGAAAGAATATGAGAAGAAAGATGAAGCAATGAGGTGATTGGGTATGTCATATCGCTAGGGGCAATGTTCAGAAGGTGAGAAATTGGATATGAGGGGAGAAAGGATGAATACAGGCTGAATTAGGTTGCTCAAAATTGGTATGAATAATAAAGAGGGGATAGATGTTGCATCTATGTTGATAAATAGAAATCTGTACATGAATGGACTGATGCATGTGGGTGTCGGATAAATCGCCAACAGGGAGGATGGAATTAAGCTAGATATATAATGAAGGGGAGGCAGGGAAGGGTGGTTATTTGTATGGAAATGTCACTGGGTAGTAAATAGGCTTTTTAAAAAGGTCTAAATGAAGCTGGTACTATATGTTGATAACTAAAAAAAAGGGACAAACAATATTGATATATTGGTATAGGTACTTCTAGTTTGTAACAAACTCTTAAGGACCATGCAAATAACATTAATATGAATTTCATTGTAAATGGATTATAAACCAATTAAAGAAAGAAGGGGACAATTTGTCTGGAACATTTCATATTTTGTTGTGCAAATCAATTCAATTATAATGAGCTTTGCCTTTACAAGGACTTGTTTGTGTGAAAAGGGATGGATGGATCATAAAAACAAATGATATTTGGATATATAGGTTTAGGTATTGATTCGATTTGGCAAGGGACCTTTGATTCAAAGATACAATACAGAAAGGAAAATCCCATCTATAGTTATAATTCATAAAATTTGTTCACTTCATTAAACAAAAAAAAACTTGTAAGGAGAAATTTGGATTATGTATTTCCACAGGTAGTATGACATGGAAAGAGCTAAAACAGCTCATAGAAATAGTATTTTATTATAATCAGTGAAAAATTATACGTTGAGAATTGGCCTTAACTTTTAATACTTGATGAAAAATTACCAATTCTTATTCCAAGTTTACCATCAACTTGTCTTTTAACCCAATAGTGATGATTTCATTTGTATTTCACATGGGTTTGATCTAAGTCTTAAAGTTCATTGGGCCAAGAAGTGGCAGAAATAACACTTTTCCACTGTCAAATGTTAGAACAAGAAATACTCCAAAAACTTTTTCACTGTTGTTAATTAGTGGATCACAAGTTTGACAACACTTTACCAGAAACATAAGCACTTTCTCTCAAAACTACACTTCATGTTTGCAACGATTCAGCTGACCATAAAACAAGCCAGAAAGGAGGAGCAATTTCAATATCACCACTTTTGTCTAGACATCCATTTAACATTGAGAAGTATAAATTGCATAGAGTTTATAAGAGGGACAGATTTATACTACATTTGCTGGTTGAAAGAAAACTTAAAGCAAATGATTATATAAGAACACATGGACTAAACGATAAAATGTCCTAAATAATACATTAACCACGAGTATATATGAGGTTATATGAGTAGGTGGGGATCACACTGTTATATATGAGAATGTCTGTTCAGAGCCGGAAGGGCATTAACGCTGTGTTAGAGTAAACAAAATAGCATCCTTCTGACACCAAACAGACACTAATTTTTTTTAGCATGCAGAAGTGTAGATATGTTAAGATATCGAAGTAATAGTAAGCCATGATCCAAAAGGTAGGGTTATAGTGTTAGTACGTATATGGACGGGGAAAACAAAGAAGTGTATACAATTGAGAAATAATAATGTTGAAAGATAGAAATAATAAAGGCTCATTGCTGGGTGATTTGTTCTGTCATCTATTATAATGTTGAGAATTGTAGTATACTTTAAAGGCTTATTTCTATTCACAAGGGCTTTTAGAAAGCCACCCATGCACTTTTAAACCAGTAATAGTAAGCCACAGTTGGCTGGTTAATGATGACTTTAGAAAGAGTACAACAAGTGAGGTACATGACCTTCAAAGTTTACTTAACAATCCTTGAATATCTCGAGTCAAACTAATACCCAATTGGTGATTACAATGATCCCCTTTTGACATTTAGAAACCTTTCAAGTTCTTGGTATCTTTCTTACGTAAATACTTTGAAATTATATCTTGCTTCACTGTATAACTTGACTTGTAATGAGCTACATGCTGTTGGAAGTTAAATCTGAGTGGGTGGATGCATATGAAGATTTGTTTTTTCTTCATTTGCAGAATTGATGATACAGCTATTTCATAAAGATCATTCATATCTTCATTAAATTATATTTTGTCTGAGTTGTGTTAAAAGTTGATTGAATTTGAAAATACCTTTCTGGTCTACAGTCTACACACTTGTGTCAAAAGCATTATATGGAAAATACTACACAGGAATTCAAGTTCTATGCAAAGGTCTTCTATATAACGATGCATTTAGTATGTATTCCTTCAGTCTAATAACATTTGGAATCTTATTGTCAGTACGTATTAGAAAAGTTATGTGCAAAGAAAACATTGCTACACCCCAAAAATAGTTTGCTGTCGTGAAACTTAAAATAAGCAAATTTTGAATATTTTATTTTGAAGAAAAAAAATCACTCAAATCAGTTTTCTCTCATTCATTGCAGGAATGGCTTTGCTGAATAAGCGATATTAAATCATAAGGTGAGAATGGCTAAAAGTGATGGTAAATCTTCTATTCATCTGAGATTCATCATTAGGGTGGTGTGTGCACGCCCTTTCCCACACATAGTACTCCACGTAGGGCTTTATTTGAGTAGCTTGCTAGCACGGCTGTTAGCTACAGCCAAGCGTTCCACGTTAGAGTCACCCTGATAGTTTGACAACAAAAACACAATGAAAAAACAATGAGGACGGGATAGAGAAGGTTGTAAGAATAAAAGATGACAACAAGAAGCAAACCATGTGTGGCGTGGGTGTGAGTGTGTGTGCAGCGTAGGGTGTGGGAGAAATAGAGGTACAAAAAAAACAAATGGAAGGAAAAAGAATGAATGAGTTAAAATTATGAAGGAAAGAAAATCAATGAATGACAAAGTGTAATTTGATAAAAGCATTACTCATTCAAAGCTATGACTCCATGATGCAAAAAGGGTGTAAACATGATTAAGAAATTAATTATTGAAATATCTAAAGGGTGATGGTTAGACCTACATATATACAAAGTAGGTGCTGTTATGTAACACATGCACCCCTAGGAGGGTGGGGTGGAGTTGATTTCCGTAATCTACATATGTGTATGATGAACAATGCTCATCCCCAGACCTGCCAACCTCTGGAGTTCAAAAACTGTATTCTCTAATCCCAAAAGTTGTATTTTACTGACAAGAGTTGTATTCTTGAAAATAAACACGTATTGTTACGCCGATCAATGCCTCTTACAGTTTCTACCTACAGGAAGATTTTTTTTTATTGATCATTGGTTGAATACGCATGTTTTCGTCATGACTGGTGTGTTCGATGAACCAATGAACATCCCCAAATTGCCGATGTGAGATGCTTGTAGGATACTTTACAGGACAGAATGGGCATTTTGCCATTGAAAATGGCGGGCACACACACAAAATATTAATTTTAAAAATCATATTTTATTGAGGAAAATCGTATTTGCTTCTAAAAATCGTACTAAATATGACTAAATCGTACTGGTTGGCAGGTCTGCATCCCTTGTACAGTTATAGAAAAACAAAATAATTTACAAAGACATTTGAGGAATATTATGAAAAGGCATGCACAATTTCCCCCTGGTTTCAGCCATGATGTAATGCAACAGAAATAGATATGATGTCATTTTGAAATGCGTGATATAACAGGCAGGGGAGAGTGGGTGTAAGTATTCAAAATCCTGAATAACTACTTCTCATCCTCTTTCTTTGAAACAGCAACCAATATTATAAAGAGAACTTCTTGAATAATCCATAGGGGAAAACAAAGATGATATTTGCAAGAGTATATATGTAATCAATGCATCTGGGTCACTGTGTGGGATAACACAAAATCCATCATGCACGCACCAAAATTGTCAAATTATTTTGTTTTACTCTCCTGTGTGGGTGGAAAGTTCTAATAATGGCAGCATTACATCAATATCTTCTTCTCTCTAAATTCTAGATGTCATGCATGATACATGGCAAGGTATCATTAGACAACAAAATGACATAAAGACAGATCCAAAAGGTCTTTTAAATGGTAATGATTGCTGCATTTTTCATATGCCATCAAGTAAATCTGAAAGAGATCTACAAATTGTCTTGTTCTCCATCAGATTTTGGCATACAGCTTCAACAAATTTATTTTGTATAGAGAAAACCAATGAATTTCTAAACACATATGATCAGACTCTGGCAACCAACTCCACCCCATCGGCATATGAAAAAGGAAAAATGGAATGTTAATCAATCTCAAAAAACATTATAATCATGTTGAAAACAAAAGAAATGACTAAATCAGTAAATATAACAATTCTTACTAAATATAATCATTGTACATGCTAGAGTTATTCTGATAAGTAAAATGTTATTAGTTGGTCACTATAAAATTATCATGCTTGTGGTTTACTTCTTTTGAGTTAATATGGTTCACTTTTTCTTGAGTAAGAACTTAAAAAAGAAGGCATGCAGAAAGCATTACAAATCTATTCAAATTTTAAAAATCGTCAAACTCAGTATTTGAGAGCAATATAGAACTTCATCATACATCTGTGAAGCAAAATCAGATGATTCAACTTGAAATATAGCACTTAAATGCATACCTCATAATGAACAAAAAGCAGTGATCTTAGTTACAGGGTGATGTAGAAAATGACATCCATAAATGTGCTTGTGTGTCTGGTGCAATGCCAGGCAATACAAAATGCATGAAACATCCAAGAAGACACCAAATTGGCATTGTGTCTAACAAGAGTTTTGTTATTATTACACATGATATATCATTGGAACTTTTCAATATCTTGGGGGATGTGGTTACAAGAGTGGAGAATTTTTTAAAGACTGTTTGAACATCAGAATACTTTCAGTTAAAATGACGCAAGATACTCAACCATTCCCAATACATATGAAAATCGCATCATGTTGTCAAAAAGTAGCAAATCCATAACTTTATAGTTTAAAAGTTTTCCCCCATTTTCACCTGACACACTTTGGTAGCAAGTGGATGTTTCTCTTGGGTAGCCAGTATTACCCAATTGTTGGAAATCACAGGTCTTTTAATAATTATTTCACTAGCTATTAAAACATTCCTCCATTAACATTTCATATGTTTCAATCTAATGAAATGACAACTACTTTTACATGAAATGGACTCTTTATTTGTGTAATGTTTTAACAAATACAATCTACACCTGTATAAGAAAAATCATTGTTGCCTAGATCTGCTTTAAAACAATGTGAAAAACAAAATGGCTTACAAATTTTCAAATTGCACACAAATGTTCAATTGCAAATAAATGTTCAATTGTACACAACTGTTCCAAGTGATGCCAAAATACAATGAATTACTTCATAAAATATTGCTTTCATGAAGATGAATTGTAACCATGCGATGCCATCTAAAGACAAGAGGAGGTGCATGATTTCATGAGTTAACAATAACATCCCATAAAACATGGAAAATCTGACAACAAATATCAATATAGATGCTGCTTGTAAGTGTCGGCTTGCATGGTGATGTAGATATACAGTAGGCTTATGAGAAATATTGAAATATCAATATGTAACATTATGAAACAAAATTCTATCATGAAACGATCGTCACAATGGCATTACATAAACAATATTGTATGAATCATCTGCTGAGAGCCAAAAAAAGCATTAATACCTCAAAACAGAGTAAATGCCCTTTTGGCGTTAAGCAGATAACAAGATGTAATATTTTATTTATGATGGTAAGGCTACCAAAGGCAAGGACACACATGGCAATATTGCATGGTGTTGCTCGTTATATCAAAGTGTTTGATCAGATTTGAGACAATATAATAACCCAAAATGAGTGAATAAATGGCATTTTCTAAAAAATGTTTTTTTTTTTTTTTTTTGGGGGGGGGGGGGGGGGCAGTGTCAGCATATTAATAAAGGCAACAAAAATCAGGCCATGTAGGCTTAATGCTTGTTGTAATCAAAGACAGCTAAACTGATAAATTAAATGTGACATAGCTTGGCTTCTTCCATTAGCTTTCAATGACTTTTTCCACAGTACAAATTAAATCTTTGCAGAACTACCGTGCCTTTCGAGTGCGCTTGCGTGCAGAGATCCAGCAACCAAAAACGACAACATTTTTCAAGCAAGCCGCGGCTTAATGTATTATGTATGAAAGATGCGGCAAGGGAGGTATGGGAGCTGTGGATCATGGTATCGTTTATAGACCAGGGACCCATTTCACAAAATTTGACATAAGTGACAAATGACAGTTTTTGTTATAAGCTACTGAAATCCTTGCTTCTGATTGGTTATCAGCAGATTTGTCATTGAAAAAAGGCTTTGTGAAACAGGTACCAGAGCTTGTATCTTACCTTGCTGGTGATGCGTCCGACCTGCGAGTTCTGCGCTCCGATCTCACTCTGCATGTCGATAGCCATGTGACGTAGATTACCCACAATGCCGCTAACCTGTGTGAGGTTCTCGTCCATCTCGTCCTCACGGGCATCGTTTGTTATTCTACGGATGATATTGAGACAGACAGACACAGCTTGGATAAGTCGACTCTTACAACGCCATCATTTGAATTTAACGGTTTATTGAGAATATTGAAAATAGCAGCCCGCATGCGTTCGCGCCGCAAAATTTTGAAATGTTAAAAAAGGTGCTGAAAGCAATCAAGGAATAAATTCCTGCCAGGTACCCATTTAATACACCTGGGTGGAGAGTGGCAATCCTGCCAAAGGACGTCAGTGCCATGGCAGGATTTGAACCACAAACCATGTGATCCACTAGACCACAACACCTCTATGCTCTAGGATGATTCACCACTAACAGTTAACATTTCTGAGCATGTAGTTTAACAAGCTTCTAGGTATATGCCCCCAAATTGCAGCATAAACTAGAACGGTGAGCAATTAAGGCCCTACTTTTTCTAATATTGATATGTTATATGTTGTTTATAACATATCATATGAACCTTTTGGTTGTGCACAACGCTTTAAAAAAAAAACACCTTACAATTGACTATTCTTTACGGCGGTTGTATATAAAGCATGTGGTAAACATGATTTAATATTGGTGAGGAACTTGCATCTTCATAGCTGTTAATTGGTCAAATTAGACAAAAAAATTCCCATCTTAAACAACAAACTCAAAGATGAATAAGGGTCCTTCAACGCTCCTATCAACCTCCGTCAGGAAGTCGGTTCGGATTGCAATCAAGTTGGCAACCTTTGGTATTTCCATTCAACGAGACGGACTGCCTTAAGGTTCGATAACACCTGTCTGGAGCACATAACTCTCAAATCACTTTCAATTTTCCAAAATTGTAATTATATCACAACATCGAAAGTGATTAATCTTGTGTAATAACACAGTCTTAATTTGTACCCTAAATGTTGGCCTTTCTTATAGCACCTAACAAGTAACAAGAGTAGGTTAAAGGTAATACAAAGTTTTGGTATTGGGTCATGAATTTGGTACAAATGATGACATTGGAAGCATATGCGATCCTACAATATTCAGTGATCGTTGTCGCAGTTGAAATTGAGTCTAAAGTTATGAAATTGTGGATAATAAATTCTTTATGTTGTATATATGTATAGCTCTCTCTCAAGATTGATATGACTTTAGTTTCAAAACAATATTTCTTGACTCAAATCAACCAATTTTCTATTCCTATTTGGAAATTATATATCAGAACTGTATATTCCGAGATTTTCATGGTCGCAGCTATCATTGTATGATATTTTAATTTCTGGAAGTCCTTAGCGTTCTGGAGCCCAATTTGTTAAAAGTTGCTTATTCTGACACGAGGTTTCACATAATCCAATCCTGTTAGAATATTACCAAAACTTTGTATTGCCTTTCAGAGTACTTTATCCTTATATCTGAAAGGACTAGAATTCATATTGAAATGTTCATGTTGTTTGTTCTTTTCAAAGCATTAATATCTAACTATATGGAGCTCGGATAAGAAGCTACCGGGGGATCATTTTTAGTGACTATGTTTGCTTACAATCTACAATGACATAATGTGCTAGTTCACAGCCACAAATTCATTAGTGATTGTAAAGATATCTCTTTTCTCTATTCCTTATATATATATATATATATATATATATAGATATAATTACAAGCAATAAGCTGGTCAATTCAATATAGTATGTATCCCCCCGCCATATTGCCAAGAAATATTTTCTTGTTAAATCTACTGATTTAAATATCTGATTTTACTTTCTATTACTTTCTACTCCAGATGAGCAAATCAATGAAACAAATCAATAGTCTCAAATACAAAGAGATTTTAAGATTTTAGTATAAAGTGATACATGTTTGCCAGTAATGAGTGAATAGTGGTCTTGGGTTTTCTTCTTCTTCTTCTTCTTTGAGGGGGGAGGGGGATGGATTTTTTCAGTGCATTCAAGTGAATTTTTATTTGTGTGTGAAAAAAACGACAGCCAGCATGATATGTTTTCAGTCTATTGCTGTAAAATGTTCATCTCTTCACTACTCAACAAGTCTGAACTACATTTGAGTTTATGTCTGATCCATATATGCCTGGTACGTAAGTGTGAACAGTGTGCCACATCCGTGTGTCGAGGGGGGGGGGGGGCATAAGTGTTGTTCCACCGTCTGTTCATTTATATGTAAAGGCGAGGACGGTCAGTATAGCTGGAAAATGTTCATCCGGTCTGCTACTCGATGAGCCTGAATTACATTCCATCCTCAGAAAGAAGCCCTTGAAATGTATCCGTCAAGTTGAAGGGTACATAACCTTTGGTATTTCCTGATTTCCAGGACTACAGATCTCACATCGTAACTAAGACATGATATACCTCGTGCTAACACCTGCCCATACTAGTAAATCATCTAGCAAAATCCTTTATTTCCCCAGAAATTAAGAATTTGTTTTGTAATAATTTTATTATATGCAAAGTGTATTTGTTTAGTTACCAGAAAAAATGAATTATGTATGGAAAAAAAATCTAATATCTTTGTTAAAATTTCTGTTGGAAATGAAATAAATATGAATTGAATCGAATTGAATTGTCAATTTCTAGAAAATGACATGAGATTAATAGCTTTATTTGAATATCTGTTATTTCTTTCTTGAAAGAACATCAAGTTTACAATTTCAGTCATATACTATTTTTAAATTGGGTGTTCTAATGAGGATATTGGTAGGAAACACACAATAAAATTTATAAACTGGTTGGATATTTCACTGCAAGGTTGGGGGCAAAAATAATAAATGAAATCAGAAAATTTAGAATTTCCTAACACTGTTTGTGGTTTCTGGCCACAACATGCATTTATCCACACATTATAATGTGAAAAGGTGCTATGAAACAAGGGGTAAAGACAAAAGACTAGGGGTAGTTCTCTGTTAAGTTTACAATGGAAGTATAGTGTGTTTTCTCTTCTGAAAATGATGATGACGACATTTGCTATTTGTAATTTTTGCCTAATGGGTAAATTTGAAGACCATAAAGTAACCCAGCGTTTTGCAATATTTTGACGATCAATTAAAAAGTTACAAATTTGAGTTGATCCCATAATCTTTATATATTGAAACCGAAGTAAGAAAAAGGACAAAGACCGACACCTTTGACTATTTTTTTCTAAAACAATATACACCAAATGTTTTCGACAAACGGACCTGAAGCCTTCATGTTGTTACATGGAGGTGTTACTTCTCTTCCCCTCCCTAAAAACAACACAGAGTGATGCAAAGTCAACATCTACAGAACATCATGAATATTCCAAATAAACCACTGGTTTCTAAAGTATCAAAACAAGCATTGCAAGCCACAAAATCAAAGAAAAAAACACAAATTCTTTCTGAATTGATTTGCTCATGAATAGAGCAAGAACATCAGGGGAAATATTGAGAAGTTTTAAAAAGCATCTATTGCGGCGAAATATTAACCATACAAGGAAGGGAAAACTTCTTTTGTACTAAAAAAAGAATTGTTTGTTTGACCAATATATAATTTTTCAGGATTCTCTGGGGAAAAAAGGGGGAAAATCTAATGAAATCCCCTACTACTAAAAAATGAAATTCACTCGCAAGGATATGAAAGTGTGTTGATGTCACACCTAGACATGTACAAGGCATGGACAGTGCAGACTTTTTGTGGAATGCCTAATTATTGATTTAGCTTCTTACTAAAAAAACTACACATTTTCTTTCTCAAATATTGTATAGGTAATAAATATTTGGTTGCATTAATTGTGTTGGAGTTAGATTTTGTTTGAAGAGTCCAGTTCTTATCTTCACCAGAACAAGATTATATGAGACATCGCAATGGCTCAGTGGTAGAGCAGTGGTCTCAAAACTGGGAGGTCTTGGGTTCAAAACCCAAGTCAATGTGCTTTTGCCCTTTGGTAATTAAAGGTAATACAAAGTTTTGGGAAATTTTGAAAATTTGGTGGATTGAGAATCTTTACAATTTTGATATATTTGGATGCCCCTGTGGGTGTATTATAAGCACTAAAAAAATTAGCCCCTAAAACACTTCTGTTTTCGAGAAAAATTGAATATAAAAATTTACCGGTGCTCCCGGTAAATTTCGATAAATTTCAAATAGCGCCTATGGCCGTACAATGGTAGCTACGACCATGAAAATCTCAGAATATGTAGTTGTGATATATAATTTCCAAACGGGAATAGCTAATCGGTCGATTTTAGTCAAGAAACATAGTTTCATAGCTAAATTAATATCTCGACCTTGAGAGGGAGCTATACAACATAAAGAGTTTATTATTTATAATTTCGTAACTTCAGACTCGATTTCAACCGCGACAACGATCAATGAATATTGTAGGAACGCATATGCTTCCAATATTTTAATTTGAACCGAATTCATGACCCCATACCAAAACTTTGTAATACCTTTAAGGCATTAATCCTCATTATCGAGTCCCCTGGAGAATGCCTTAAGCTGTCGCTCCCCTTCTTGATTACTTACAAGCATAAACATGCTTTCTTTATTAGCAGTCAGGTAAAAAAATCATCAAACAAACAAACAAACATATAGGATCATAGATGTAATACATATTGCTTAAAATCACATAAAATGCACAGGACAGACACATGTATATGGGACTACGCACACACAGGTGGCATCAAAATTTCTTTTAAACTGTTTCTAGTCATACTAATAACCGGTTTGGTCAGTTATTGGTAAAGTACTTTATAAGAAACTGGTATTATTATTATTATTATTGTAATGAGAGCAATCATGAGAAATTGTTTTTTAAGACATTCTTCCAAAATTAATTAGAAAGAATGAGAAAAATTCACAAATAATTTTGACTGACTGACTGACCTTGTAATCATGGACGCGTTACCACCGCAACCATCACGATCATCCTCCATTCTCATTGGCTGATGGGAATTGACCTTGCCGTCATCATTCCCCTTCCATGTTTTCTTGTAGTCATCACCCTTCTCAAAGTTACCCAATCTGCAGAGAAACAAAAATTTAAAAAATATTGCATTAATGAAAAATGATGCCTTCTTGTAGTCATATGAGCACTTTATAAAGTTGATTATAATTATTATCATCATCATTATTTTTAGTGATCATCACTGTTCTCAATTCATTACCAGGTTTTATGAATTTTATCCGTAAAACAACCGATGTCATATAGATCACAAGACAAATATTTAAAATAAACAATGTAAAATATTTCAAATAATTTGTATAATATTTCAAATAAACAATGTAAAATTTTTGAAATTCTAATATCAAACAGAAATTGTGACAATTTTAGGCAAGGTTGCATACTGTTTCTATTTCTGAAAATTACCAATAATGATTGTCATGAAGATATGTCAAATGTCTTGCACAAAATAACTATGAACCTCTCATAACTGTTGGATTTCTACTTTGTTTCTGATGCCATGATAAAACAGAAACTTAACACCGAACTAAAGCACTTTGATAGAATCCCGCTGACATCCGTTAGAAATGGAATCATCTCTTTTTACATCGTTTCTTGGTAAATATCTCTGCAGATAGTGTTACGCTGGGAAGCGTGCACGGCTTTGTTCCGCTAGCCCTCCAGGGGCATGTGCGTTGACTCTACATGCTCCCAAGAAGCGTCAATAGTTGCTTTTCAACTAATTCCAAGAAACCTGATGTGTCAATGTTTAAACTTGATCAGGTGAATCGCTTTCTGCTCACCCTGAAGATGTGCTATCGTGTAGAATACGAGATAAAAATCACCTCGACTTGCACATCCTCATTCATGTACGACCCTGGATGCATGTGACTGGCAAGTTATTTTAATATTTTGTCTGGGTTGATGTACAACTTCAGCTGTTTCAAGGTTGTGTACTTGTTCAAAATCACATGTACTATTTAATTTCTCTCCACACTTCTATTCTTGTTATTGCCTTCATTCAGCAGATAACAATTTAACTTGAATGAAATTACAAAATTAACATATTAGTATATTATCCACATATATATTGTATTCACTGTATACATTTCATCACAATGTGTAACTTCAAACTTGCTCATCTCTCCCCCCCCCCCCCCCCCCCACAGATAGCTACGGAGGGAAGCATATGTGTAACCATCCTTTTAAGAAGAAGAACCGATCGAGCCATCTATGGTGTTCGCCAGACGAAATAGCCACAATCGATAAAATGTGGCATCACTCTACCATTATTGTTCTGATGCAACACCAACAACTGCACAAAATGAATGCAAATTGTCCAACAAGTGCACAGCTTGAATTTACATAGTTAATAAGGTGCCACTGTCCCCTAGCTGCTTCTCCAACAACAGCCATGTTCACACAGGAACATAACAGTTTAAACTTAAGTTTGCAAAACGTCGAAGTTATAAACAATGATCCACTGACTATGATGAGGGCCCACGTACACAGGACTGAAACAACAGATATTCAGAGTTTTGAACTACGAGCCGTTTAAGCGGTAATTTTGACTACAGACTTGCATGACCTTGATATTAATTGCATTCGCAAAGCGAACAGCTTTGAGTGAACACCCCTTGATGCTCATAAAGTATGTCTTCATCAGCTTGAGATAGCCAAATAGCCCACTATTTCTGATTTGGGAAATAAGCCCGAAGTTACAAATCGCATCCTCATCAGCTCATAACTCGAGCTCGAGAAATAAGCTCGAAATATTTTGCTCAGCGTTCGCGCATAGTGCGAGTCTTCGGTCTGGTGAAGACACCCCAGACACTAAGCGGGATATTTTGCAAACTAGCCCAAGATATCTTGGGACGATTTCACCTGCCAAATAATGAAATAATGAAATAGCAGGCTTATATCCAGGATCAGAAATAGTGGACTATTTGGCAACCTTGATCTGATGAGGACAGGCCTATAGTTATCACGCTATTAAACCTTCAGACCTGTCATGGTTTGTAAGCTAAACTTTCAAAACCACAAGTGCGTCTTCAAGGTCCCTAACTACCAGATAATATCGAAGGTATCAAACCATGCACGGTATAACTTTAAAGTAGACGGACTGCCATGTGAACCTTATATCGTCTACTCACACATCAACAGAGCAGTGACCGCAAGTGCTCCAGAGAAGGAGAAAGAGAATATGTGCATACAGCACTATGCAGACCAGTCTTTAACCATGTGTCCTTAAAAATGCCACTTGCCTTTTGGGCATTTTAATTCAATATTCAACCATATTGCTTACAGATAGTAGGGGGGATGGAGTTATGCTTTGACAAAGACAGCAACTTGGGACACAGAGCTCATAAAGAATCCGAGAACCGTTTTAGGAAACCCCTGATGAGCCTGATGGGCATCGTTCTATTTTTAATCTTTAAAGGTTATGATAACATAATACATTGCAAGTTTAGAAATTTAAGAAAAAAATACAGCATATTTTTTTTTATCTGTTGGCTGTAAACAACTTTTTGTTTTCCTTATCTCTAATCTTGAATCTTGAATCTTTTAAAGATTTCACAAAGGTTGCAAGAATAAAAATTAAAAATTAAATATATACAGTGCGTCCCAGAAAAAACGAAACCGAGAAGTATCGATGTTCTATCATAACTTAATCACAACTATAATTAATGAATGATACATATTTGGAAAGCTTAGAGTCTCCTCTTTCATGTGATGCTACTCAAATGATGCATATTTCACGCATGAGTGATTAAAAGCAATTTGAAGGAAGGAAACCAAAAAGACATTTGGCGGGCGGTATTTGAATTTCGAAGAAAAATTCACATTTCTAGAAAGTTGAGTTTCTGCCCTTTCATATGACACCTCAATCAGGAAAAATGAGCGAGGAATGACAAAGTTCTGTTTGTTTGAAGTAGTGCTTGCATTTCCATAATTTTACTAAACGAATTCGTTTTCACTGGCTGCCTGCCGTATCAAAAAACGAAATTAACAAAAGACTTAACTCCGTTTCGTTGACAATCAGCCGCTGATTGTCATCGAAACGGAGTTAAGTCTTTTGTCAAATCTGCTTTTTGCTACGACAGGCACCCAGTGAAAACGAATTCGTTTGTTAAAATTATGAAAATGTAAGGGCTACTTTAAACAAACAGAACTTTGTTATTCCTCGCTCATTTTTCCTGATTGAGGTGTCATATGAAAGGGCAGAAACTCAACTTTCTAGAAATGTGAATTTTTCTTCGAAATTCAAATACCGCCCGCCAAATGTCTTTTTGGTTTCCTTCCTTCAAATTGCTTGTAATCACTCATGCATGAAATATGCATCATCTGAGTAGCATCAACTGAAAGAGGAGACTCTAAGCTTTCCAAATATGTATCATTCATTAATTATGGTTGTGATTAAGTTATGATAAAACATCGATACTTCTCGGTTTCGTTTTTTCTGGGACGCACTGTATATAGAGAGAGAGTTACAAAAGGTCTCCTATTCTAACCTTTTATCTGCTTATATCTGGTATATTAAATACCCTGGCTGGATGTATAGGAGATACAACCATTATAACATACTTGTTATTGCAGAAAAATAAAACAAAAATTAATTACCATTAATTGGTAGTTTTGTCTTTTGAGCATTTATCAAGTTTGTTGAGATCGTAAATTGCAATAATTACATGTAATGTATGACTGGCTAAGAATAAGAACTCTTATAAAAAGACACACCCTTTAAAGAAAATTCAAATTGCTCATGAAATCAGGAGAAAACAATGATGACACAATTCCTCGCTTCAGGTTTGAGCAGAATTGTGTTAATGGTCAATTAAAATGCAGGTTTTACTCATAATTGGTAATGCTTTCCTAACAAAGTGTTGATTTGATTAAGATACAGACAGAACAGGACAATTTGCCCTCTGCAAATTTCTTGTATGAAGTAGGTGATCAAAGAATATAATGTCTGCCTGAATACAGTAATGCTTCTACGTTGTATCTTTGACGATGAGCTCTTTACACACAAGCATGAACGCGCTCACACACACACACAAGCTCAAAATAGTGTTAATTCCCAGCGCAGCAACCGCATAAAAGAAAAACATAAACTTGTTTAACCCTGTCTATTTATAATCAGTGGTGTCTTTCTGGAGATCCCGCGGGCCATTTTTACGTAAACACGTCAGAAGTCCCTCTTGCCGGTTCTCTGAACCATCCCGGTAAATCATTCTCTCTTCTTTTCTCAAACTCTTCTCTCTCTCGCTCTAATTTCAATGTCTTCTGTCACCTTCCCACTTTTTTTCTCCTCTCCTCTTTCTTTCTTTCAGTCTCTCTTCCTTCGCTGTCTTCTTCACTTTTTTTCTTTTTCTCAATAGACTTTCTTATTTCACTGTCCTCTTTCACCATCTCTTTTTATTCATTCTTCTTTTGTCATCTCTTCCTTTACTGTCTTCTTTGGTTTCTCTTCTTTCATTTTCTCCTCTTTTTTTCTACATGTACATCTTCTTCCCTCCCTCTCTCCCTCTCTCTTCCCCTCCCTTTGTATGTGCCTGTCATTATCTGCCATCCTGGATACCAGCAACCTCTCTCTCTCTCTCTCTCTATTTTTCAATTACCATCCTCTCCAGCTCTCTTGCTCTGTATCTTCTCTCTCTCTGATAGTCAATTCTATTCGTGACTGAAAGCTTCTGTACAAACTCCCCAGCAAGCAGCTAGCTTTCCAAGAGCCTAAAGCCCCGCTGTGACTTCTATTGATAATGTTCCCGCTACCTAGTTCCCGCTAGTAAAACCTGATTTGAAGGTCTGATATCATACAAGTGCATTTTAAAAACACACTACACAAGGCATCTTTAGTAGTGAAGTCGGTTGGTTTTTCTAATACTCTAGACTTACTTTTTAATCATGACATAATTCTTATAATCACTCAAGAGTACAAACATCACTTCAAAATCAAATGCATAGTTTATAATGTATATCTTTCTCTTCTAATCTTTTTTTCTCTTTTCAACCCATGGACGATAGAGTTTGAGATGCAAATCTTACCAAAATCAAACAATATTAATAGGTTAAATACATGTACATCCCTATCAATCTCTTTCTCTCTCTTTCTATTTACCCATATACCCACTTGTCTTTCTCGTGCTCCCCCTCTCTCTCTCTTTCTTTCTCTCTCTCTCCCTCTTTTTTTCTCTCTCTTTCTCTCACTCTCTTCCTCCCCCTTTCTAACCTGTCTCCATCTTCCTCTTATCCCATCACCCAAATTGTGTATGATTTCATCTTTTCTTTTCCAACTCATTTCATCTTCTGTCATAATCTGAACTCACGCATATTACCAAGTTCTGCTCGCTTTTCTTTTGATCCTCGAGGCTATCGGACTGTCCAGCATGTTTAGTTTAACTATCTACACGTACGTTCTGGTCAATTCTGTAATTAATTCACATATTGCTATATGCCTATCAGCAATCTATGAAAAAGAGAATATTTTAATAGTCCAGCGGATGCACGCTTCCACACGTTGAAAACAGTGAAGGTGTTTAAATAATTGACTGCATTGTATACAGGCTTTCCCAGACATGCATCCATAGGGATCAAAATGATTTTTAATATAATTTTTTTTTCATACCGTCTTCGAATATAGGGCAATGTCCTGATAACGGTATCGAGACTCTGAGATCCATGTTAGGTAACGTATGCTAAATGACAATTTCACAATGGAATGAGTTATTGGTCAATGTCTATAAATCATTTGTCAAAGCATACGGTACTTAGATAGTTCACAAAGAAAACATTTTTCTTTGTCTGCACCAATAAAAGTGTTTATTCTGTGCAAATTCTATGTGTTAGAACATTAAATTTCTTTTACGTTCACTACAGGAAATATTTATAACCATCTTTTCAATATCAAATCAATCACTCTATGACACAGGGTACATACTGGTATATACAAATAGATGTATAATACTCATAAGCCTGATATAAATGTTCCTAACAGTTCCCGACACAAGAAAGCAATCTCACTCATTACATTAACAAGAGAAGTATATATTTTCTTATAAAAGCAAATAAATGAGTTTTTTAAAAGCGAGAAGAAGGATGTTAAATATATCTCTATTTAAGTGCTGTCTGAGGGCAGGTTTGATTGAAGAGTGAAAGGGAATTAAATGTATCCATTTGGAAACTTGATCTGCGTACTGGGAATTCCAATAACATTTTTAAGACGAGAAAGTGAGTGCACTCCATCAAAAGCTTTGACAAATGTCGGGCGGTTCACAGCTACTAAAATTGGAGGCGGAAATTATACAATATGATGAAGGGTGAAGGGGTGAGAGAGAGAGAGAGAGAGAGAGAGAGAGAGAGAGAGAGAGAGAGAGAGAGAGAGAGGGAGAGAGAGAGGGGGAGAGAGAAGCAGGAAGTTGTGAGGACTGCTTCAAGCATATTATTCCTTCAACAAAACACAGGGGGGAATATATGTGAAGAGCAATACAATTTCACAAGATTGAAAGCATTTCTTGTAAAATGTGATTGCCTTCAGTTTTGAATAAGGTGTCAGACAGACAGTGAACAAATCCGAACTCAGCTAAAGTACTGAGCAAACAGCAACAAAATTATGAGAGTAAAACTGGCTATATATAGATCGAGGGTTCCCACAAGCAGCCATGTTGGAGGACAAGCAATAAAAATCTGTGTTTCAGACTATGAAAAGTCATTGTTTTCATGGTCTAGTGCATGGATTTGTTATTGGTTTGTTCTCCATCTTAACATCATCAGGGAGGGAACTCTCTATATTAGGAGATTTAATTACTTTTAATATGATGCAGCAGATGCAAATGTTAAAATATGAAAGATACTTCTGATGGTGATGCCAAATCTTATTTTACATATTTGTAATTATTATACGACACCGGTTTATTAGTATCAAACTTGGGGGTACTTGTCTTCAAGCGTTGTACAGGGTATTATATTTAATTTATAATTATTGCCAAGTTTATATTGAATTAAGGTGCTGTGTAGACGTTTTACTTAAATTACACACTTGTTTATTAAATGTTTTCTAAATAATTTAGAATGTAACAAATTTGATACCAATTGAATTTGACTGGATATATTTTTACGAATAATGCATTATACCACCACTCAATTTTGGTTAACTGTCTCTCTCTTTCTTTCAAAATCTTCCTCAATTTTAATTGTTCTGAACAATACATTGATGTCAGTTGATATATGATTATTGGTCCTATGAAGTCCCATGTACCTTATAAATTTTTTTTTTTTCTTTTTCATATTTTTGTATTTAAAGTGTCAATTTATACAATTTTATTGTACAAAGTTTATATATATATAACTATATTGTGAACCATTTTTATGCCAGACTTTTTATTATATGAAATCCAACTCATGGTTGCAATACATGAATGAATAAATTTAATTTAAATTTACATTTCAAAGAACTCTCCAGATAAATGAGGGAAGAATACATGTTGATAAAATGCAAGGCAGGTGTTTTTTTTTTTTTAACCAATTTAATATTTTTTACCGATAAAGTCTTCCTTGTTACAGAACATCTACTTTCAGTGCTCCATATATTCAACAATACATGGAAGATTATCACAGACTAACATAACACTCTAAAGAAAGAAGTTTTCTTTGATGGGTTTGGAATACTGATAAGTACAAAGCTCTACTTATATGCAGTGAAAAGGTAGTTTCTTCAAATAAAATGATACATTCAGTGCTTTGATTTAATAAGCAGCAAGGGAGGGGTAGATAGAGATAGAGAGATAAGGGAGAAAAGGAGAGAGAGAAAGAGAGATAGGGGATGGAATGAGAGAGAGAGAGAGAGAGAGGTAAGGGAGGGAAGGAGAAAGAGAGAGAGGTATACATGGAAAGTATAAATTGAATCATGTTTCCACAGAGCTCCAAATACAATTATGATTACTTGAACATGCTGAATAAACTAATATAGTTATCTTTGGATATAAATTGATATAAAGTAATCAAGCCGGCTCATACCACTCAACCCGCTGAAGAGAAAGAAATCTAAAAGAAACATCCTTCATTTTTAATGCTTAGAGCACAGATTGGCAATACCAACCATATTCGTAAACAAAATTTAATCAAAATGCAAATAAGAGTGGTTAAAATGCCTCTACGTGGTTCTTTGTCAGACAGAAAAGGGTTGGGGGGGGGGGGTATGTGTGGGACAAAGTCGTAGGTATCCCTCTATCTGTTTCCCTTGATCATAACGCCAATATCAAGCCAATTTAGGCTAAGAGCACAATATGTCACTGTAGCTTTATCACATAGCACAATGATGCGCAGCAGTACGAGATGGGCGGGCGTCACGACCAGCGTACATGTGACGGCTGGATCGAGAAGGGAGGACAATAATATGGTGCACAAATCTTCAGCTTTGGTGAGGCAATATGACAGACTGAGCCCCTCATTCAATAAGAGCGTTTGTGTAGTGGGTCGGCCTTGTCTAGCTGCTAAAGTGCATTTGAGGTTAAGATCATGTCATTGCCTCATGCATCCTCCATCCTAAACTCTGAATGTGACTGATGCGGATTAAGGGAGGAGAGGAGGATGTTTTCCAGGACGAGATTGAGATGTTGGATATGGGGGTCTAGCTTTCATTTGTTGGGCTTGACTGGGTCTTCTTTATTTACCACTCTATTCCAATGTGAAAGTTCATTTCGCTTCATTTCATCTTCAAATTGTGAAAGAACATACTTTATAAACAGTAGAGTTGATGTAATGTCTGTACTTGACTGATAAATTGAGGAACCTGATGAGAAATTGGGGAGAAGTGGAGGTAGGATTGACTGAGCTAGTCGGAAGGCACATTCAGACATGATGCAAAATCCCGCCTAAAATCAAATTAAAAAAGTGCTTTCACAAACAAAAACTATTTTGAATGTAAATGAATGGGAAGTGGGGGAGAAACAAATACAGTCAAACCTGTCTTAGTGGCCACCTCTCCAAAAAGGCCACCTGTGGATAGTGGTCACCTATTTTGTCTCCCTCGAGAAAGAAATGTGTGTTGTAGAACCTGTCTAGAGAGGCCACCTGCCTACAAAGGCCACTATATATGTTTCCCTTAGGTGATCTTGATAGACAGGTTCGACTGTGTGCTGTCTGCAGTATCCTACACATACGGTACTTACTTTTATCTGTGTAATAAGATACAGAGGTGTGAGATGCACCACGTTTACATTATTTTATTTTTCCGTACCTTTTTTTAAAGGTTTTTAAATATGACACAAATGAATGAGGTTTACTGTAAAAACCAGAAACTTTCACGAAAGTTTTACTGATTCCTCGAGTGGTTGAGATTTGAAAACTTTCATGCGGTGAAATAAGTAAAGGCAGGGCATTTTACTAACATCGCTACCACTGCTGTATTGTATTTGGAATTGTGTCATCTTTTGGTGAAAGCATACATATAACAGTATCCGGTTCCTGTACCCTCGCATCACCAGGCACACCGCATCATTTGTGATGCATTATGGGACATGAATGTTGACACATCGTGAGCAGTAGATGGCAGTATACATAAAGTAGTCGGTAGAATACCCTGCCTTTAGATAACACTTATCACAATACAAAGTTTTAAAAATTCACAAGAATAACTTGTCATACATATGACTGTTATTAACTGTTCGCGACTGTTTCATGTCGCGAAATGTTCTGGCTTATAATAAGAACTTACTTCTTCCACGGACAGACACAAATGCCACAACATTTCTCCAAACCGGTGAGATTCTTCTCTGCTTCTCTCATGTCTGTATTAATCTGATCCATGCCCTCTTCAATCCGATCAAGTTGTTCTGTTAGAAGGTTGGAGAGAATGGTAGAGAGGGGGTTAAAACATTCATTCAGTCCATAGCTGACAATATCAACAGATACAGTTAGCCCTTTGCCTAAAAGAACCGGGACTGCAGTATTAAGCCTATGAGAGAGACATTTTAAAAGTCAAGGGGCTAAATTGCCACTAACTTTCTATCTTCTTTTTTTCTTCTTTTTTTTTGGTGGGGGGGGGGGGGGGTAAATCGTCTTCCTTTATTATAGCCTAAGATATGATACACTTAAAGACATTTATAGACTGCTAATTGTGTACCACAATTATTATTTTTTTTTTTTTTGTTGGGGGGGAACTAGCTTCAATTTATCTCATATAGCCCGATATATGATATCTTACATAAATACTGATATGGGCATTTTGAGCTCACTAATTAATTTATGGAAGAAAATAAAATATCCCTGAAAATGTAATATTTTGAAAAAAAGCTAACCATCTTGATACTAGCTTGTACACTCTAGGGGACGCAATATGGTTTTCCAAAATTTCAATTTGTAAGTAGTTACCAAGCCTTTATTCTTTGATGAAAGTTGTTGGATAATATAAAGCTACTTTTCCCAATTAAAGAGTAGAGCATATCTCTATTTCATAAAATGCAAAATGTAACATGCATACTTCGTACCCGAGGAAGTCTCATCCTATTTTATAAATACTACTAGCCTAATAACATACACTAATGTTTAAACAATTTTCTATCACTGCAATACAGAAATTAGGGAATTCTCATTGGTAGCCAGAGAAATAATGTTTCAACATCACTTCTACGGAATGCAACTAATTAAACAAGTACAAACATGACATGATACATGTATTACCTCAATCTACACAAACAAAGAAACTATCATGGGGAAATATCATGTATCAATTGTTTAAAGATTTTTTCCATTAATTTGTACTTTGTATGAATCCATCTTTATAAGATAAGCATCACTGAAATTTATCAGTTCATCATCTTACGTAGACATGCATAAAAATGAGGTTGACATGCAAAGGAAGTATTATGATAATGTAATGAAACTAGGCATGCAGTGATATATTCTAAGTTTGTGACAATATGAATAAAGTACTTTTTCTTATAATCAAAATGCAGGAATATGATAAATGAATGTGAATGAATTTAAACTGCTTGAAATTAAATTTGTCATAAGAGGAGTTATTAAAAAATTCAAAGGAAATGATGATGAAAGCAGACATGCAAATTTATGCAAATTAGTAAAAGCAAATTCTCCATGATAAGCAAATTGTTAAATTGATTTCATTAATTTAAATATGAAATGGAACGCATATCGTCTGATTGGAGTCAAAGGGGCACTAACTCTGTCCTAGGTGTTAATGCCCTTCTGGCTTCAAGCAGACAATGTCTTCAGACAATGCACAAACAGTAAAACAAGAGTAGGATCTGGGGGTGTTTCACAAAGATCCCAAGTAGAACTTAACTCTAAGTTGGACTACAAAATTGGAGAGCCATTTGTTGCCTTAAAATAAAATATATTCAAAAGCAAAAGTTGAAGTATTTTTAGACTTTTCATAAATTCTACATCAAGAACATGAAATCTCCTTCATTATATGAAATATGAATGATTTGAATGAACATTTTACAAAATATTTTCAAAGATGCTAATGGCTTTTCATAATTGTTAAACCCAACTTAGAGCCAAGTTCAACTTCGGATCTTTGTAAAACACCCCCTGTATTAGTAAGTGCCCCTTCTAGAATTTTGAAATGTAGGGGGTCTGGAGTTAAGATTTGAAGGCCCATGTAAACCGGGTGCTTGTTAGTGTGGAGTGCTACTGTAGGACATCTCATACAACATCAATTATGCACTTGGAAGGAATATGACAATCAGGCACTTCTTTGCTTTATCTTTCTATATAAATACAGAATATTGGTGCCCATCACTTGTATTTGTGATGACTAATTTAAAGACATCTCTGCAGGAGGTAAACAAGTACATACTATGATAGTTTCCCCTAAACACCAATGCAAGTTTGCCTTCCGCCACTTCTATCTGATGTAAAATGCTTGATATTCTCAAAATAGGATAGCTCATTTAGCTCAATTTTTTTTCTAAATATGGGGACAAAATCAAAATGAAACTCATTCTAGTGCTTCATTAAAATCAGAAATTGAAAACAGCATACTTTTACATTTTCTAAATATAATTTTGCCTTTGAGAAATTCATCAGGTACTGACATTATTTTTAAAAGCTTCTAATCATGAATGTTGTTATGTTGACTAACTTGGGATCAAATGGAATGACCGATTTATTTTTCACTTGATCTCTTTTAAAGAGTGCGTGCACTTCTAAAAAATAAAAGTTAAAAACAAGAATATAAAGGGAAAACTAAATGGCTAATTAGTATGGTTTATATGGCAATGGAGCTCAACTCATCATGACTACGACACAATACCCTGAATAGCTCATATAGAGGAAACACTGAACAGAAACTTGAGATCGTCTACCCTTTTTAAAATAACATTTCAGCTGTAATAATTTGTAAACTATTTCTTATAATTTTTTTGAATAAGGCTTATTGAAAAATGCTTATAATACAGCATTTAATTTGCCTTAGGTTTTGGATGGCATTTGCAAATATTCTTACTCTAGTTGCCTTTTCCGGTTTCATTTATTATCTAAATATGAGGATTTCATATCAATGAATTAATTATAGATCTGCCCTAAAAATAGATCCTTCCTCGATCTATGCATTGTGCTTTTATTCTATAGTACTCTCACACAAATAGATATTCGGCGGTATGTGAAGCCATGTGTAATACAAAGTACACTCTAGTCACAAAAATCATCCCCAACCATTCCCAATACAGTGAAAAAGAATGCATTCTAAAATAACATATTGATTATTTATCTAAATTTAGCATTACAAATGAGAACCTTCTAGCATGAATTGAGAGTAACGTTTGGCAGATATATTATCCAACTTCAATGAGGCCGTATATATATTCTGTTCAGATGACAGTCTTTCCTTGTAGTTGTACCCAAGTCAGGTTATGCCTCCTAGCCTTGCAATGCATAATTATCCTTTCATCAATTCCACGGTGTTGCATTTCCTGCTACGCTCAGCATACAAAGAAAACACAAGTCAATACGATGTGTGTCAACTGTGAAATAACAAGTTTCTGTCACCTTTTCTAGTATTTTTCCAAGAAACTATGTGTTGAGTTTAACAAACAACTGTCTAATACATATGACAATTCATAGCCTATACTGTCATATAAAGTTAACTTGTAATGACAATAAAATGTATTGATCTATCAAAATTTCAATGGATTTTACAGAGGCTCATGAATACAATGGGGGAGGGGGGGGGGGCTTGATTTAAATGAACTCTGTATTACTCTACATTAAATTGGATGCTACAATCAAATTACAAGATTTTGGTGACCTCAGATATGACAAAATTATTTTAGAAATAGAAAAATCAATGATTTGTAGAGCCATATCACTGCTTTCATATCAATAAGTTATTACTGGCCTAACAGACAACATTCATCTATACTTTTAAAATTGTTCTCAAATAGTTAAGCATCATACACAAGATATGCTATTCCCATTTCAATGTCAACAGGTAAGTAATACAATTCCCTCCTCCTCCTCCCCAATCCTATTTCTAAACTGCATTGGAATATTCAAGGTCGGCAATTCTTATTTTGTTTTTGCCAAGATATAATCGGATAAAGTGTCTTTTACACACTGCCCTCGTCTCCAGTCAAATGATTTCCTCTTCAATCCTGTGAGGAGCAGCAAGCGCATCTTGATTCAAGGACACACTTGTTTTGGGTGAATGATACTTGGAGTGATACTAACCCTGTGTTCACCCAGCAGAATTCATCGAATCTTTATCTTGAATCGAGAATCGCATAGCTAAATGATAAGAAATTACGTTTCTTCCTTGTTTGAACGTTGTATGAAGAAACGTCATATAACGACATATATTGTATAATAACAATAATAATATTCCGCTTTTATATAGCGCCCAATAAATCTATACAACGATGTGGCTAAGCGCTTTACAGATATATTATTACCCCTATCATCGGATTCAGGCTTACCCGCACACAATGTGTGCACATTCTCTACTCCCTGGGAAGCATTCCAGCCAGTCGCCATTTTACAAGCGCACACTTGCTCGTCCAACAACATGAACTTTAGCATCCTACCGGGTTCCGATTTGACACCTGGATGGAGAGTAGCAAATGTAGATTAACGTCTTGTCAAAGGACATTAGTGCTGCGGCTGCACTGTGCCTTGTGTTCTTATCTATTCTGTATGCCCCTTTCACTACACAGTGATTCTTTATATTTATAACGTTTCTTTACATGTGATTTGTACGAATTTCCTAGAGTCTAAACAGGCTATAAAACAGAAAATGACGATGTGCGAGATAGTACACGTATGTATGAAGGATCTGACAGCAAGGCCTTGTAATCGATAATCCCAAATGCACCCCTAAAGGACGCATATTTATTGCCAATGACAGAGAAATCTCAAGTGAAAAAATCATTATAGAGAGGGTTAAAAATAGTGAGAGTGTGGGTTTCCTGATGCAATGTAGATTAGGAGGTTTGTAACTCTGAATATGACTCCCTACATGCATTTATTTTGCGGTTTAATTGTTTCTAAGATTCCTATTACATGAGATGATTCATTTTTTCTTTGAATTTTTAGACCCGGTACTGATGATCATTTTATCTACTATGTGATTGCCATGTGACGCTACATCGAATAGCACCTCATTCTTGTTTATTGTTGAAAAAAAAACTTATTGGCTTGCACCCAGTAGATTATGATAACGTGTTTGAACTTGTTATTGAAAACAAGTCAGACAAAGTTCTGAAACATGCCGGAACTACTGGGTGCAACCAAAAGTTTCTTAACAACAATTGAAACTTCTTCCAGGAAGTCTAACAATCAAAGCTCTTCTTTATGAGCCACGACCTGGACTACTCTTATTTATACACGTCTGTGACTGTGCAATTCTTTTATGTTCATACTATGTTCCTTTATTGAAGATTGACAATAAAATGATACAAAATCAAATAAGAGCATTGTATATAGAGATGATGAACAAATAAAAATGATAATACAACGTCGTTAAGCGTCACACTGTTCACCTCTAAAAATAATCAGAACAATTGAATCAACAGAGTGCAATAAACTGTTATCCAAATTTATCATGACTATTGAATTATTATTTTGCTACTGCTTGTCAGAGTACCTGTGGTATTAACGAGCAGCAATGGCCAACCATTGTCTCTAAAATTTAGCAATTGCTGCTTAAATTTGTGCTTTTCCATAAAAGGGTTTTTGCAATATAATGCTTTTCTTTTGCTCTGTCTCATCTTGCGTTATCTCATAATCTTTTTCTCTTTTTCTTTTGCTCTCTTTTTTCTTGTATGTAAATCTATATTTTGTTTCTATTATTAGGCTATCCTTGTCTGCATCATTTTAATTTTTCTCGTTAGTCAACAATCAGTTCTTTACGAATAGGCTATTCCTATTACAAGAGCTCTAAAGTTTAATAGGAATTGTGAAAATAAGGACAAGACGTAGATTGCCTGGAATCATTTCTATTTGGTTGGTAATTGCTTACATCGCAGGCCATGCACAAGGTAATCTACATCTAAATATATGGCTTTGATTCAGATAAATGTTGACATTTCTCAATGGAGTATGTATGTAAGCCAGGGTCAAGAAGATATGCCTAGGTTACTGAAATAGAAATGTGAATTCAATTATAAGCTTTAGAGATTGTCACCTTCTAATAGTCATATTTATATAGAATTCTATGAATAGAATGCTACATGAGCAGATAAAACAAACATCATTGACAATTCTGATCTATTTATGTTGTAATAGAGTACCGAAGCTGTGACGTCATAAAAATCTATTTTTAGAATTTCTCAAATTTTTCTTCATATTCCGAAAGAACACCAAAAATAATGCCCAAATGTCGAAAACCAATTGAATATGTTAAGTATTGGCTGAGATATGACCATCTGAATAAATATACTCCCCATAGGAACTCAGTGTTATATGCTCTGGCTCCTAATGGTTAGGAGCCAGAGCATATAACACTGAGTTCCCATAAGACATATATTCATTCAGATGGTCATATCTCAGCCAATACTTAACATATTCAATTGGATTTCGACATTTGGACATTATTTTTTATGTTCTTTCGGAATATGAAGAAAAAATTGAGAAATTCTAAAAATAAATATTTGATGACGTCACACTTCACCACTCTATAGGTAACTGCATTTCTAAATAAGAATGTTTTAAGTGAAAAGAAGCAATAATATAGTGCATTTCTTTCCAAGAATCCATAGTGAGCACTTTTAATAATTTGAATAAAATGTTTAGAAGTACACACAAACATTGTAGGAAATGCATGTTACCTTTAACTGCAATATATTAGACAGTTCAAATATTTGACTTAGAAATTGTATCCTATTGATCAGTTTATGATTAGTTCAATTACCCGAAAGGCAATAAAGAATGCATATTATTTGTCCATTTCTACACTTTTCCCATGGAAATAAGAAAATAATTTGAGGTTTAATGGGGCCAATTGGAAGAATGAGTTTGACTAAGGATGAAAATCAGATTTACTAGGCTATTTGCATATTGCATATTATGTTTAATATTTAAGCCATTACATCATTTGCATGCTATAGTATGCGATCTCAAATGCTGAAAAACTCAGCTAGATTATTTGCTATACGAATCTGAGGAACTAAAATAAGATGAAAAACACTTGTTCCAACAAAACACATCTTTTTTCAAGACTGCATCAATGGTCTTGAAGTCTAACTCTACTTCTAGCATTACTCTGGGTATTTCTAATCCAAGGTTGTCCCCTAATACATTTAAATCCTTTACCCATAATATAAATTTCGACAATCTAGATATCTGCTAACATTTTGATGGTAGAAAAATATACTGGTATTGAGGATATATAAAAAGATGATGTCTATTAATTTCATTTTTGTTGTCTGTTGTACTGTGCTTAAATCATATTATTTCAATAAAACATATATGTGAAAAGTACGTGTTTAGGTTAGGTTAAGTTAATCATGCACAACATCTGTTCAGAATTTTGTTTGTTAGCTCGATTTCTGGTAATTATATGAAGTGAAAGAGTTTTTAATACAGCCAAGGCACACAATCAAACAACACATCAATTATACCACTAGTAACTAAGCTATGTTTCCAAGCCTGAATATCTACTAAATTTTTTGTTCAAATTCTTGTTTCCTATCATTTTGTCATGCATGAACATGTTGCACATGTGTCAATAATATAGTAAACGTAATGAAGAAATTCTAATCATCTGTCACAATTCAAGCAAACCATGAAATCCACAAACGTCCATAATTTGCAAATTTAAAAAAAATTATGGCCTGCTAAATATTCCTGCAATATCTAAGAAAATGGTTATAAAAAGAATATTTTTGTGACATAAACAACAAAAAACCTGCTAAATACTGTGAAGTATTGGTTTTATAAACTGGTATTCAAATTTCAGTATTATGATTTGTATTTAATTCACTCAAGAAAAGTTTTGCATTCATGATTAACTTAATTCTTCTCTAAACCCAATCTTGAAATATTCAATCATCTTTAAAAAGGGACAAATTCTCAAAGTGAAATAAAGGTACTCAAGCTGGAAACTTTATTTCAAATCCACAGATACACGCACACAACTAGACACTTAGTACAGTGATTCACTCAACTAAGGGTTATACAATACATGTAAGCCACCAAAACTAGATTGGGGGGGGGGGGGGTAGGTTATAACTGCGTGGGTTATATTAAAAACTATGCCATCAAAAACCATCAGACACACAAACACCACTAGACATTTAGTACAATGGTTCAATCAACTAAAGGTTATACAATACATTTAAGCCATCAAAACTACATTTGGGGTTGCTTATAACTATATTAATAACTATGCCATCAAAACTACGATTTAGGAGTTTGGGTGGGGTAAGGATGGGGTGCAGGTGGGGGGGGGGGTACAGGTGTGGTAAGGCGGGGTGCGGTAGGGGTGGGGGATGGGGGCAAACACAGCCACTAATTGATCACCTCCTTGTTCATCCAGGAGCACCAAAGTCTTGATACCCGCTTCCTTGCTCTAAACGATCGATGATGGCGGCAGTAAGCAAGTCATAAAACAGAATGAAGACGGAGAGGAGAGGAAAAGGGTCGAAAGAAAGATGGAGAAAGAAGAAAAATGGAATAAAATATGATTGATTTTAGATACAACCCTGTTACCATGGTTCTACTCGCTACAGGCAAAAGGAAAATGGAAGGTGTCAAGATTTAGTGATTTAAAACACAGCATAACATAAGATATTTTATTAGTATTGGATAAAGTCATTTTTATATGGAGCATATATATTATGTAATAAATATATTACACATTTAATTATTGGTATCGAGCTGTCAAGAGATGTTTTAGAAGAGCATTTCTATGTTATTCATTAGAGTAATTTCTTTGATACATGTGTTTTTAAGCACATAATCTTTGCACTCTTTCCAGCACAGACTGCAAAGCCACGCTGCGCACCTCAACTCCAGTATATGAAGCTGATGTACCATTGCAAAGGATGTATTTTCAATATGCTTTGCCACAAATTTGCACACTCCAAATATGAAGAGATTTTTTTCTTCAACGGTTTTATTTTCAAAAGTTGTCAAAAGTTTTATTTTCATACACCCTTTTCCCAAAATACCAAAACACAAATTGTCATCGATGTTGATTGATTTAGTGACAATAATCATCTCTTTACAATGTTTTGTTTTTCTTTACACCAACAAGTTGATCCTTGCAGTGAAGTTGCAGTCTGTTAAGAATATCCAGCCTATAGAGTAGCTGCTCTTCCCCCTCACCAACTTAACATGCATCAAGGATTGCATACGATGGATTAGCCATTGCTTGACAAAAATAGACAGTCCTCTTCCCTGAATATATCCATAAAAGATTATGTTATTGTTGATAGAAACTCACTCTCTAAATTCAAAAGCAGCAAACAGTAAGTCTGATGTCTTGAATCAATATAACCACAAAATGATTGAATGGGAAGAAGGCTTTTATATCCAATAGCTTTTTTCCCTCCGCATTCTGATCGATTTATTTGAATAACATTATGAAGTGTGAATAATTTTCTAATGATATTAGAAGCCATTTTGTTAAATTTCTAAGAAAAGGACTGTCTAAATTGTTCTTTGCAGTGGAAAATCTAAACCAACGCAATCTCTGGTTAGAAGTAAACATAGGTTGTGATGCAAGATGGTGAGCTAAAAAAGCACTGTAAAGGATTGTTTATCGAAAGACATTTTCAGAAATTGAGCTCGTTTGCGGTGTAATTCATCACAGGATTGTGGTTGACGAGAAGGAATGCCTTTTCTGGGAAGAAAAAAAAGTACAGTGCAAATCTAGTCACCTAATTGCTTCAAACCATAACACTTACTTCCCAATATAATGAAACATATTGTTACAAAATTGATTAAAGATTGAAAACAATGCATTTCACCACATCATGCAGATTTGAATGAAAATGGGGAAAAACCATGGTGAAGTGTAAATGGATGAACAATGTGATAAAAAAAGTTGACAAAAAAAGAAGAAAAAAAAGCAGACTGGATCATCCTTTGAAGCTGAGCCCTTGGGCCCGTCTTTCTTACCTCCTTGCTCGTCCAGCATTACTAATGTCTTGATTCCCATATCTTGACTCTATATGATGGAAATAAGATGTCACATCAAGAATAATACCACTGCACACACACAAACACAGCTGTGGGACTGAGTGGTAAGATTCACATACAACAAACAGAAATACGGCTGTGGGACTGAGCGGTAAAAAAACTCCACACATACAATACACAGAAATGGCTTCAAGGGATAAAAAAAAGTGTGCACTGCAACCTGAACTGTGACATGAAATCATCACGGACACCCAAAGAAAACGTGACAAAAGATGAAAATATTCATCGCTGGCTTATGTGATTTTGGATGTGCTGAATATCTTGAACTCAATTCAATTTTTTGTTAAATGTCAGTTTGGAGCCAGTAGGGCCTTAAATCATGTACTTCAGTACAGAATTTATGCCCTTCTGGCTCTGAACGGACAAAATGAAATTGCTTTATAATCAATTTCCCCTTCCCTGAACGATTTTGAATCTGTGAATTGCAATTATGTGTTTTATTGTATCTTACCAAAAAAAAGAACAGTTACTATGAACATGTAACATCACATTTAGGAAAACAATTATATAATATCATGCTAGTACTACATCATATTTTGGGATAAAAAATAAAATGAAAATAAAGTTTGATTTTGAATTTGGAGTAATATTTTTCCCCTAAGGATATGAGATGCTAAAAAAATTGGGAAATCAAGTTTGCAAAATTAATTCAGTCACTGGCAAAACACATACAAAAAAAATGAAACTGTTTTGATCTCTGATTTCCACACCTTTGAAGAAAAAAAGCATTAACACACAAACACACATACATACACAAACACAGAACAAGACTGCATTTTCATCTTTTATGCAATTAAAAGGAAAATAAACAGAATAGAAAACACATACAATACAATGAACAAAGACTGACATGAAATTGAAGTATGATAGAAAAGGTCTAGTGACTGTGGATCAGGGAGAAAAAAAAAAAGAAAAATGGAAATATTTGTGGAAAATGCCCATGGGTATGCTTTGATATTTATATTGCCTGCCTCAAGCTGGCTATACATCTTATTCAAACATCACTAGGAGCAAGTCAATTCAAGGAAAAACATCTAGATTGTGATCGAGAGACAAACATCTGCAGAGAATGTCTGAGAGAAAGAGAGAGAGAGGGTGGATCTAGAGAGAGAGGGGGTGAAATGAGGGTAAAAAAATAGAGAGGGAGAGAGGACAGGAGAGAGAGATAATGAAAAACAGAGGCAGAGATTGACATAGATATATATATAGAGAGAGAGAGAGAGAGAGAGAGAGAGAGGGAGAGAGAGATGGAGAGAGAGTAAGAATGTGTGTGTCAGTAAAGAATAACTGATACAAATAAGATTTACAGAAAGGTAGGGCCTACATACACAATGACTGGGACACATAGAAACAGAAATGAAAATATGAATACAACACAATCAACAGCAACAAACTGGGATAAAAAGAAAGAGAGAAAGGAATGAAGCAACACAAAAAGTGATAAACAAAGAGATAGACACAAAATGAAATATTCAAAGAAAAAGTAAGAACAAATAGGAAAATGTTGCTCATGATGAGTGAGTGGGAATTACATCAGAGACCGAAGAGGGGAGGCAGAGAGAGAGAGAGAGAGGGAGAGAAGGGGAGACACACAGACAGAATGACACAAACAGACAGAGGAGGGAAAGAAAGGAAGAGAGAGGCAGAGAGAGGCAGAGATAATAAGAGAAAAAGAGAAATGTTATGAGAAAGAGAGAGAAAAGGGGGGGGGGACACAGACAGAGAGACACACAGATGGAGAAGGGAAAGAAATGGAGAGATAGGCAAGATGATAAGAGAAAAAGAGAAATATTCAAATTGAGAAAGAGAAAAAAAGGAGAGAAATAGAAGTGGCAGCTTCATGCATGTCCGGAGAGCCCGGTTCAATCGAAGAAAGAATGGTGTTTGGACATCTTCACAAATTTACTTTTGCGTGCCTGGGTTAGTAGTGTTTGAATGCTTCAAGCAAACAATGATGGTGTGTCAAGCTACTCCAATTCAACATATGATAACCCTATGCTTACTTCACTACTCATGGGCAAATAGCAAAATACAATATTTTTATGATGGGGACATCTTGGCAATGGCACAACCGTGATGAGTTCATTTTGAGTACAAGGTTGTGTATACTGCAAAAAGGACTGTAGTAAAATGTTACGCGAATGCAATTATTTTAATTTCAGGAAAAATTATCAACCCCAAAAATGTAGATGCGATTGTTTCTTATTGCTAATGGATCCTAAACTTAATGCTGCACAGCTTGTTTTCCTCACCATTTTTTTTTTTTTTTTTTTTTTTTTGGGGGGGGGGGGATCTATAGATATATTTGATAAAGTTGATGTTTTCATCTCATAATTTCCAATTCCTTGTGTTGCTATGACTTTGTATCATATCTACACAAATAAATACAGGTACATGTTTGGCATGCTGGATGCAAAATTTGAAATTCATCCACCTTGTTATATTCATACTTTATTATCATTGAATAATGATTTTTCAGGCAAATATTTCTAGGATGAACAGAGTATTCAAATCAACATAGCTCAAGAGCTTCAATCCAATAAGAATTACATTGAACATGTCATAATGACTTTTTTATTGATTCTTTATATGAAGATAGTTGTAACTATATAACAAAAAAGAAGGAATAAACCCCTTCCTGGCTGTGGAAGAAAATAAGCATGGCTAATATTTTTAGTGTATTGTATTTTCTAATCAATAAACCTAGTCGATTTTAATCCAATTCAATTCACAATGAAGAAAATATCCAAAAAATTTTTTATCTACTGTGATCATTCTTTTAAGAGTTTTTGTTAACATACTCAAAAATATTTACGATAACATGATCAAACTTGTTTTCTTTTTACTATGATGATTAGAATGTTTAAAAATAAGCTCTTTGCAAGTTGTCTATTTTATTACCCAAACATCTCTTTTATAAAGGATCCCGTTTTATCTTCCTTTAATGCTGTCACACTACACTCCCATTGACTACACTCTGCCTTTCACCAGGCCTTAAAAATGACAATAGGATTCTGCTCATGGAAATGATGAAGCCAAACACGCATGTTTTCCATCCCCCTCTTGCGAGGCCCCGTGAATGCCAGACCTGTATGAAGACGTCTGGGCTCCCTTGTGCAACTTTAATGTTGACACTTCTATTCACACGAGTCTTGTGTCATTACAGCCGGTGTGAAATATTGATATCCGTAGAGAATCAAGGAGTATTTATCCGACCTGAGACGGTGATTGGCGAGAGTGCAGGGGGCTTGATTTACAACAAGGCTTGTGTTCGACAGAGAGAGAGAGAAAGAAATTCTTGTCATGTAGGCAGGTTTGAGCTGTGATATTTGTCTCTTCTTTCAATCTAGATGCATCTAGAAAGCTCTGTATTAAAATGGCTTCATAAACTATTTTAAGGGTAAAAGGGTTCAGGGGCAAAGCAAAATGGCTACTTTTGTTCCTCATCAATTATTTAATTTTCTTTTTTAACGGAGAGTATCTCTTTCTCCCCCCTCCTTAATTTTCTTTCAAAAAAAGATATCTTTTATCAATTTGTATGCTATGTTCACATCTACCAAAGACAGGGATTTATCAAGGGAGGCGGGGAGGGGGGAATAAGAGTCCCCCTTCCTTAAGTTTATTTTTATTTTATTTTCCTTCCAAAAGAGCATACCTTTATGGGGCAGTGCTCATCACTTTGCAATATATACAATTTAATGATGTATGCATATACATACGTGTAGTATATAAACATAGTCTCATTTAATGCACCCTTTGTTTTTAGATAGCATGATAGAAGATTATTTAAATCCTATACCTACATATGATTTACCCCCACAGTATCTTTCAAAGGTTTTAACATTTGCACACACAGGTGCGTAGAATGTGGATAAAATCATGTACGCTACACACTACAATAGTTTAGTTGTATTTTCATACCTTTCTGACTTAAATTTTGTACAATTTTTGAAAAGGATTGAAGCCTTTCTTTCCAGAAAAGTTAATTAAACATTTCCTTCAACAGTACAAATCTGAATGATTGATCATCGGACACACCCACGGTTTTACTTGAAGTTAAAGGGAGCGATAGCACTCCAGCAAAGTGAAGCTTTTATCCTTTTCCCCCTTCCCCTCGACATCTATAAACGAAGATCATCTTGGATAATAAACCTGCTGCTTGTATGAAAATGACTTGCTCTGACATTTCTCTGTCTCAGGATAAATATTGTAATTATCAATGTCGGAAGAAAAAGGAAAAGATGTATATGAAAAGAGAAGGAAAGATGGGGATGGTGATGATGATGATGATGATAGGGAGTGGGTGGCGTTGCATCCCTGATGTTGTAGGATGGAATATTCATCTAGGTTTAATGGAATAATTCACAACTCCTACTCACCCAGGGTAGCTAGACCTAGTACAAGATGCATCGTAAGGGAAACGTGTTGGGTGAAAGGAGGGGGAAGGAAGGAGGGGGAGGGGGAGGGAAGGAGGGGGAGGAGGAAATCCCTCAAAGCATCAAGATTCATTCAAATGAAGGGTGTACTGCCATAGGAAGGTTTTCATTTGTATAATGCATTCAAATCTAGAATGATATACGTACATCATCCAGATGTGGATACAGATTTGTCATCTGTAGCTAATTTTGAATTTTTTAAAGATCCTTACAGCAGTTAAAGAAAGCGTATTTAAACTATCTCATTGGTATTTTTCATATTGTTGATCATGTACATTAAGGAAAAGCAAAATTTGAAAGTTAGAAATAAAAGATTTACTGAAAGTGCATACAATAAAAACCATTTTCTATGCAAAGGACAATGTACTGTAATGATGTCCCAGGAAATCTAAGAAGTTACTATCTTTAAAACAAGAAATCCAGGTTACCTAATAGAAAGGAAGAAATATGTTTTGGATTCTTGTTTTCATTCTCTGGAACAATCAGATCAGCTTTTGAGCTGAAGAAGATTAATTTCTAGGCTTCATATTGTAATGGATCTGTAGTTGCATTGATATGAAATATGATTTTGATATCTAAGTAAATATGAGATGAAAATATGTGTGAAGGAAGGATATAGAAGAAAAGAAGAAGCAAAGAATCACAACACATAAAGAATACACCAAACAAAACATAATGACTCACAAAAGAAAATCAACATTTAACAAAAAAATCTCAGGTAACACATTCCACAACAACATAACTTTATGGCATGTAGTTAAACTGTACAACATCAATATAAGAGCAACAAAATGATGATAATTGATAATGTAGAGTGATGATTAATATAATATGTCTGCGAAGAGCCAGAAGGGTGGTATCTTTGTGTTAAGGTACGAAAGGTAACATCCTTCTGGCTTTCAGCAGACAATATTCTCAAACAAACTGAATGTTACAAGTTAACAAAATATGATTAAATATCTGGGAAACCCATTGAATACAAGCCATCGCGATCAGTCTGCCTAAAAAAAATCCATTGAAACTTGAATCTGGAAAGTGTGGATTGTGTGTGACTGCAGTGGAGTTATATGCAAGTCCCAGGTACGATTGAAATACAAACCGTGCCAACCGTCTCCATCTGCTACAAGCTTGCGGGGTCAGAATCCGTCGCTTTTTATTCAACCCCTTCCAACCAAGAGACTCCAATCTGGAGACTTAAAATGACCACATCTTTCTCTTGATCGACTTCTCGTCTTACGAGGCATTTGACCCTTTCTCCCATGATCCCCGGCTCTCTTTGAGCGCATTCTACTCGGCCTGGAGGCGGTCTATTTCACAGCATTTAGCAATAACGATCTCCTGCTTGTTGCCATTAGTATGCAAACCCCGTGCATTTCCAGGGCCTTCCTGCCAGCCCAATAACGCCAATGCAGTTAGTTGTCAAGTCCCAGACATTTCAATTTTTTCGCAACGCTGTTTGGTGAACAAGCGGTTTCTTCAGCACCAACGTCAATCATTGAGTGCGGCAAAGGGCAAGACAAATTGGGCTTCAGCAAGGAATTACCACTGTTTGCATATGTTCATGATCACGTAGAAGGTTGCTCTATCTTTTTGTTTTTAATTTGATAGCAAGGTTTAGAACTGCTTGACCCCAAAGAATAGAAGAGAAATAGAATCTCTTAAAAAATCATGTTTTGAATTAATTCACTGCAAGATATTACAGACAATTTATCCAAGTAACATGAAACTGCAGAAAATAACTCAATTTTGTACCTACTTTTTGTAAAGTAGCAATATCACAAAAGACAGCATACTTGCAATACATCACTCTTTTCCCCCAGATGATTAAAAAAAATATTTAAAAAATCCAAAGGGTCTGGGCAGAAAGATAGGATATGGCTCGGTAGGCAATGGGCTTATATACATGTATATTACTACTGATCTAAATGGTGTAGTTTATGACATGTTGCTTACCTCTTCTGCCATCTGCAGCATACGCCGGGTACTCTCCAGCGACTGAATAAAAGAGAAGAAAAGAGAGAAAAATAGAACCAAGTTAATTATCATTTTATGATCTACATGAGAATATCCCACAGGTAAGACATTTGGCATTTTTTTAATAAAGTTATACATCCTGAAAACTGAGGTATAATGGTATTGAACTAAAGTCCAAACATCATAAAGATCATAATGAGAGATTTAACTTCTTTTTTTTTAAATCAAAACTGTATCCATCAAAATTTCAGCCTTTTTTTAACTGTTAATTCAATATGAAAATTATCATAATTTTACCGGGGTAATCATTTTTTTTTTTCAGACAAATTTTTGGAGTAAAGATTTTGTGGGTCTAAAATAGAAGAAGATGCTCTGACTTCTTGACAAATATGCTTTGAGAATAGAATTCATGAATTAATTTATTACATTTACAAAGAAAAGCGTTCCTTAGTATCCACATATCATTCTATGCGTAAGCTGATACGATTATCTAGGTACAAATTGCACTCCAATGCCTTACATCTTGAACATGTCAAGTGGTGAAACTCACATGCTTAATCACCTCCCCCCCCCCCCCCCCCCGACTCAACCCAACCCAGCTCCCTCTTATGAAAGTTTAACGAGATGAGAGCTCCTTAGATCTTGCCTTTGGTTATAAAGCTCACCACATCAGACGCTACACTCGCAGCTTAACATGCCAAGACATATGTTACTACAGTAATTGCACACGTAGTATTCCTCTTCCCACAAGATGATTATTTAAGCCACCTTCTAAATACGTTGCCCCCAAAATGGAGTAAAGAATTGTATATATTACATGAACCCATATTAATTGGGTATTCAATTCATATCTGGATTTGAGAAAAACCTATTCAGTGGAGATTTTAAATTCCTTTCTTAAAATAATGTTTTAGAGTTGTGCTACCTATTTAATGGGAATAATGAAAAATGGTAGCGTCAAACCAACAAAGAGGAGAAAAAAAGATTTCTAAAAGCATGTGATACCACTTTAAAGAATACTACTCGAAGAATTGCCTTAACTTTTTGAGAAATGGGGAAATAGACTTATTTTGTTTTTAAAGAGTACAAAGTTGAATGAAGATCAATTCACCATAAACTCTGAAAGTGATGTAGGCCTACATGTACTTTTAAGACAAATTAGATATAGAGAGATGTCAAATTTTCCAAAGCAAAAGCCAGATGACATTTATGCTGTGGACCCCACCCATAACTCAGAGCTGCTATTGCGCAATCTACATGCTCAAATTATGGTCTCCAGTTTGGTGATAAATGAAACATGCACACTAAATGATTTATATTTTATCAAAGGTGAAATATGCAAGTGTAAATAAGAAAGAACCAAGCAGAACGCTTTTATGCATCATTTCGCTGGACTGAGCACAGCACAAATATGATGATAGAGAATGTAAGGGAAGAGGAAATGAATATATGCATATGGCCTGGTTTTTCATTCACCTTTTCCCGTCCAGTCCAGGGTTTACCGACGATCATAAATCTCCTCTACGGATCTGTACTTTTCAACTCAATCCTCCATTTGTGCATAAAAAATTAGGCAAGTATTCCAAGGGCACTTGATTATCACTGGGCCTCGTGCATACAAATCAAATATCTTGTCTCGGGATCGAATTACATCGCCCGGGAAGTGGGCAGAGTACGGCTAAAGCGACATCTTTGTCTCACTTTGGTTACATATATTTGGGAAGAGGATAATGTGCAGACATGATCCACTGGTAGGGAATACAGTGTAACCTGTCTATAAAGCTTGCTTGCTGAAGGGAGAGAGAATATGAGGTCTTTATGAGCAGGTGGCCTGTCTGTACAGGGGGGTGTTTCATAAAGCTGTTTGTAAAGTTACGCATGACTTTACGAACGACTAGTATATGAAGTGCCAGATAGGATGCCCAAAGTTTTTTCTGATATTTTCAATAACCTCAATTAAATTATGGCAAAAAATATACTTTGCATTAAAAATGTTTGTTATCATAAGAATGTTAATCAAAATCTGCACAGTTCAATTTTAATTTGATGTATTCAATAATGATTGAGCATCCCATTTCACTTTTCATATACAAGTCGTTCGTAAAGTCATGCATAACTTTACGAACAGCTTTATGAAACACCCCCAGGTTACTTTAGTGCAGGTTTCAGGGAAACTGATAAAATGTGGCCTTTTTGATGTCAAGAAATGTGAATTAAAGTCGTGAAATCTGTCTACTGCTTTTCTCTCTCTCTCTCTCTCTCTCTCTCTCTCTCTCTCACACACACACACAACGGATTTATACCCTTTGTAGTGCATACACCGGTTGTTGCTATATCAGTACAAAGCCTTGGGCAAGGTGTTGGCTTTTAAAACAAACTTTTTCAAAAAGATATATTGGTAAACAGAATAGCAGTAAGTTTAGCTTAGCACAGATACATCCCTTACATCAGGGACTTGATAGAGAAGGACTGGAATCAAGCCGCTCTCCTTTGACCCCATGCTCCACGCCGCCGAAAAGTTATGCGCTAATCCATACCTGCCAACCTGAGACAAGAGAAATTCGGAGTAAATTTTTCTGGATGGACTACGAGGTCGCAAACCACCGAAGGATTGGGGTAGTAGCCCGTACCGGGGGGTACACAGGACTTTAGGGTCTATTTTTATGAACAGCACGAGTCTTACCCATTTTGTCCTTCAAAAATGGAGAAATCAACGAAGAAGAAGAATATAGTAGTAGTAATCCAAAATAAATCCGAGGAAGTCCGGTAAATAACAAGCTTCCACGATCGCAGTCACCGCACAAGCATTGAAGAAAACACGCCAATCATACACTACATACATGCACTGTATACATTGGCAATGTATACAGTACATGTAGTGTATTAGTACAACGTCCGCACACACTTTATCGATATAGTTGCGCACATGCTTCCATGTATTAACTACATGCAGTACATGGATAATCACTGCGGAACTAACGATCGCGTTCGGGCTGCGCTGTGTATATCTTCTATGAGCGCGAGCGGATGTCGGCGTGATCTGGTTATCAGTTGTTGTTGTTGTTGTTTTAATTTATAGGCGTTTTTCATTCAGAAGTGAATATTTACGCCTCTTCTCTCAGGATTTTTATTCCTTTAAAATTAGATTTACTTTTTTTGATATATAGATTTGGATAAATTGGATTTTTAAAAGCTAATTTTTATTTAATGATGAAGAATTCAGTGGCTGGCGAGCAGAAGGCTTATCGGCTATATAGGACGCCCAAGGACCAACTCGGACACGGTACGTTGTGTCAAGCTTCTCAACTCAGCCTAATGCTGAGCCTAGGCCCTCCGACGTCCACCAATATGTCTAGTCGTCTCCACCGCGTTTCTTCAAAATTTTGACCGAAAACCAAATAAAAAACAGATCATGATACATGAAGATTTTAAACGTTAATATAGACAGTTCTCTCTTCTAATTTCTTTTTTTCTTCTTTTTTTTCTTCTTTCTCACTCTTCTTCTTCATGTACATGTATACTCACTATAAAAAGCGAAACATATTGGGCTCAAATAATTATGTGCGGTGCAAGGTGGTTAGTGGGGGTACAGGTGTACCCTTTTAGATCTAACTACGAAGTTAACCAAAGCCTGTTGGTGATTAATATCTGTTGATTTCAGGAGTATTGGGATTACTTCTTCGTTTTCTATTCCAGATTCTGTTATAAGCATGGCTCGCTCTATAAGAAAGAGTGGGCACTTACATAAAAAATGTTTAACTGTTTCTTTTTGGTGCTCACAGTTTGGACAATGACCGGTCTCATGTTGATTCAACTCAAAAAGATTTTCATTTAGACCTAAGTTTCCCATTCTTAGGCGATGAAGAATAGTTTCATGATATCTGTTGTTCAGGTAACACACAAATGTTTTTGATACTAGAGTTTGCGTTTCCCGTAGGGGGGATAATGTTTCATTCCATCTTTTTTGCCATATCTCTGTGTAGTATTTCTTTATAACATAATTTGATTCTGCTCTGGTAAGAGCGTTGTTAATTTCTATATTTTTATTTAGTCCTGCTTTAGCAAACTTATCTGTTATCTCATTGTGTTGTAGACCACAATGACTGGGAATCCATTCGAAATAAACCTGGGTGCCCTTGTATTTTAGTTGACTACACAGGGTTAAAATTTCAAGAATGAAAGATTCGTCTTTACGAGATTCTATGGCCTGGAGTGAACTCAAAGAATCAGAAAAGATGACTGCCCCGGTGTAGAGTCCTGGGAGTTGTAATAGCCATGCCAGGGCAAGTACAATTGCGGCCATCTCTGCTCTATAAGAAGATGTGTAATTAGCCAGTCTCTTGGATTGAGAAACATCATAATAAGGTACATGAAATGCAGCAGCAGCAGAGTCTTTATCTGGCGATCTTGATCCATCTGTATATATGTGTAAATAATTTGTCCATTTCGAATTTATCAATTCTAGGGCTGCTTGTTTTTGGGCAAAACAGATATCTGTTTTCGTTATTACCTCTTTTAGCTCAGATGACACATGGGGAGAGAGTATTTTCCAAAAGTGCTGTGTTATGCTTTAGTCTTATGCAACAGTCGTTTGTTTTAAAAATATTTTTAAATTACAAAAAATCGGAGTTTTGAGGCATGCAATCGGAATTCGGAGTGGGTATGAAAAAAGCGGAGTAACTCCGCCTAAATCGGAGTGGTTGGCAGGTATGCTAATCTACAACTGCTAACCAGGTGGTGAGATAAAAGAGCGCATGAATTTCAGGATTTAGAATTCCTACATCAGAAAATGGTATCACAGCAACTGTTCGCTGTCCCTTTCAATGATTTTTCAGCCATTGTTGAATGTGTAAAGAGTAGAACAAGCGAACACGAACTTGTGTAATTTCATCCTTTTTTTAACATCAAAAATACAAAAAACACGCAAAAACACGCATTAAAACATGCACAAATTAGCGCATTATCCTAAACTATTGAGTTTTTGTCAGGATGTAATTTTTCTTTTACCAACTCTGGCACACAAATTATAGGAAGGACGGAGCTCTAAATTTGGAAATATGTTTGATGCACTATTCCCAATACAATCCCCATATAAAGTTTTGATTTACACTGAAATTTTGCCGGTAATTTAATATTTTGTAATAAATGTAAAACTGGTGCCTGGCTTCCGAAAGTCCCCGCAGTGGAAGCGCGGTTCGGAGCATGGCACTTCAAAGCTAAGAGGAATGTTACACATCCCATTGTTACGCTTTAGAACTCACAAATGCGTTGAATAAATTACAAGAGTTTCGCGGCTTGATTCCAGTCCTTCTCTATCAAGTCCCTGCTTACATGTAGCCCCTCCTTTCGGCTCTCTTTGCGACATGTCTCTCCACCAGTCAATGACCGATAACCTTACAATTTGTTTACGGCATGGACAGAAAAAAGTGCAGAAGAGGATACCAAAGGCTCATGAATAAACACATGGCCTAGAATACACAAACCGAGGTTGGATGACACTTAATGCTATCCATTGAGGTGTATAATTTGCTATGGACGTGGAATGTATGAAACCAAATGTCCAAATGCGGGCTTGAATCACTCTCTGCAGCCATCAAATCAATTTGCAGAGAGAACAAAACTAGGAATTAGAAGAGAAGCCAGCTGCATTTATTGATCCTAAAAGGTGCATGGAAAGAAAAAAAAGTATGTACTGGCCATGCTTGATAGTGATAGAAATTCTACAAAATGCTATAATTTTGTTTAAACTACTCTCCAAACTGACATTACCCTTAAATGCCCCTGTATATTCATCTCTCTATATCAACAAATCTGTCTTCTATCTATCTATCTCTCTCTCTCTCTCTCTCCGTTTCTCAACTGAAATATATCTTTATCCTTATATATTATCTTTGCTCTATCTCTATTACCTGTTTCACCAGAGTCTGTGGCTATTTTAAAAGTCCCCCTTTTCTCTCTTCTCATGAATTACTAGCACATATAACAAGAAAATCCCTTTTTTGGCTGCCAGAGATTTGACCTGTAAATTTGCACTTCAAAATATGTGTACTTCTTTGTTGTTGTTGTTGTTGTTGCTGTTGTTGTTACTGTTGTTGCTGCATTTGTTTTTGTGCCTTTCGAACCATTTCTACACATTAATGGACCTACCCTTGTTTTACATGCGTATGTATTCATCTCAGGGATGTTCCTCATCAAACCATATAAATGATTCCTCCTAGGCTAGCCACCCCCTGTAAATGTCACAGGTACAGACAGCTAGGAAAGACTGAGGCTATGGGGGAAGAGCCAGGGTAGGAACCCTGGGACGGGCGTGAGGGGCGGGTTCATTGATCTGCCGCGTTAACGGCTTGGGAACCGACCGGCTCAGCAACCCTGCGATTTAGGATCATTGTCAGCTACGTCAATCGATACTGGCTCACGGGCAAAGCGGAAATACTGGAATAATGGAACCCGTGAAGGGACAGACAGAGAGCGAGTCTGCTGCTTCTGTATCATTCCTTGAATGCCTCAGAAAGATTTGTAAAGACTTTGAGCTTTGAAAGGTGTAAGAAAGGTGCAATTGCATAGCTTTAATCAAGGAATACTCTTGAAATGGTTTTCAGGGAAATGATTATGGCATTTTTTTACGGACTGTATCTAGAGAACTATTTCACAAAGTGCCTCATCTCTTAAACAATTACAAATCGCTTCAACCCTACCACCTTATAATCCCAATTAATGCATTCATTATACATGATGTTAATATGTACTTGTATAACATTGTTAAGGCTATTTTGCCAGCCAAAGATGTAAAAACATGTTTGATTTGGGAACAGGGGGAGAAGAAAAGATATGAACGGAGGAGGAAAATGGATGAGAAGGTGAGAATTAGGGCAGCTCTAGAAAAAAATCAACATGGAAGTGTTCTAAGGAAATATGGATACTGTCTCAATTTACAACAATGATGGATCCTCTTTGGGAATCACTGGAGGAATGCTGTTCTGACAATCGATCACTGCTAACAAACAGATGCACATGTTCTGCTCAAAACGGCCCTTCTGAGATATGTATCTTTTTTTTCAACTTCATGCATATTTGCTGGACAAAGTTACTACAGGCACTTTCTACAGCCTGGCAAAATAAATCCATATGCTGGAACCCTTTCATGTATCCTGGGAGTATACTATTAACAGAGTAGAAAAATAAAGAATAAATGACCCATGGCGACAATTGCTCAGTGGTAAATATCCTGCACTAATCGAATCATCAACCTTTGACCAAACACTACACCTAACCTTAACCCCTTTCCAAATGCAATCCTTACTACATCTTTTACAAAATAAAGTCTGAAGCAACTGTCACTAAAACAAAAATTGGAGCAACGAGATTTCAAATGGTCTATTATGTCTGTTCTTATGCCTATATTATGATAATGGCAAACCCCATGCACTAGGACGCTACTGTCTTAAGTACTGTAAGAAACAGAGGAAGATTGTTGCAATAAAGCCTTTTTAGGCTGTGCTTTAATGCCAAAGTAGCTAAGTAACCTCCATGTAATATTATGGATCTGACTCACATATGCTATACATCTACAGAATGCATAGAAAGTGGCCTTCAATGTCCGACCTTCAATATCCTATTCATCTGCTGCTCTGCCCAGGCATGAACTTGCCCTGCCTGCCAGCCAGCCAGGTAAACTTTCTTCCGGATTACCATGGCAACCACAGCTCTTATATTATCAGCTCCATCTTGTAATAACATGCATATTACCCACATGTCTGTCATCTCCAGGGGCCTATTCAAATCTACCGACATATACAATAAGCTACCTGCATCGCTACCCTTCTAGTGAATACCCTTGGATGTTTAATTTCAGAAATGTGTGCTCAGAAGCCAGTCTGTCGATCACTGTGCATTTTTAAAGCTCAATCCACTATCGCCAACTATACTGAATTCCTAAGATTTGAGGTACTAGTTTAAAAGATTAATAAGGCAAACACTCCAAGAAAATTACATATCAATCATTGTCAACCTGACCAATGTTGCGGTATATATATTTCTTTAATAAAAGCTGTATTCTGCCCTGCTAGGGGCTACTCTGCCTTGATAGACTCGTAATCGAGATAATAGAGGGACGTGCCTGTATGCTGAACAGAACTGTAAGGTTTATGTGGCACTGCACTTCTAGCAGCCAGCACTGACTTCTTTCTTTTCTTTTTATCTCTTGGGTATTGCCTCTTGTCTATCTTCTAAGTACTCTTAGGGTCTGGCAGTGGATGCTCCAAGAGCCCCGGGAAGCGGTTTGTGCAAACATCTTTGGAAACATCCGCATCAAGAAGTCAAACAGTACCCCTGGAGGCGTAGCAGAGGGGGGATGCAACGAGGGAAGGCCATACCCCTTCACTAACTTGTCCCACTCTCCCATTTAATAATGCTATTCTGTAGCATTTGAGGAACTAGTCTTAAGATTAATTGGGCAAACATGTTATCAATACGATGGTGTTTCTATATATATCATCTTACAGATGATTGCAATTGCTGATTTGTCAGATGCGATATTAAAGCCCTACTGCACTACTTATAGCTACTTGCCCACTCTATATTGTAAACAATGCCTAATCGGTGACCATTGGTCCCCCATAGTCCCCTTTTTCTTGTGTTAATCAAGAGCTGATTTGATGAGATAACCACCTGCCAGTGACCTTGCAGAGAGGTCTAATCGCTCCTGGCCAAACTAGTGCAGAGGGGCTTTAAATATCTGTATCTTACTCTGCATCTTTATCACAAGCCCTTTACTTCCATGCATTCAAGTACAAATGTAAGGTATTCATGTACCAATGTATGTCAAGCACCAGTGCAGTTGTAATTTGTGATAGAACCGTCAAATAGTTATTGATTCTTGCACAGGCATGCATATTGTATTACGTGGATACAAATGAAGAGTCCCTTATTTAATCCTTTCCAATCTCCCCTTAATATACAGATAAATGCCGAGCATTTCGATCACAGCAAATGGGCATAAAGTACGCCGAGAACTCCTGTTGAGATGCGCATCGCTGGATAAGGTAATGTCAAGAGTGTATGCCGCTGCATCCAAAGTACAGAGGGCCACTACATTCATGGGCTTGACTCCACAGCCAGCGTTTAGAGGGATTATAAACCAAACACTGATTGAGCGATCACTGCAAGCAGGAGATCTTCTTTCACCGATGTAACACTATCCATTGGACATGATTACATCGGGAGATCATGTGATCTGTTGGGCGTGCATAGAGTTAAATACTGATGAAATGGACAAAGTGGAACTTCATACCAGACAACATTTCAAAATATCATATATATATACATATGTATGTATATCGTCGCTGTTTTCACGAAGTGACGGTAGTGAAAAAAAATTGCATTCACTTTGCGTTACGATTTTCCTCACTACCGTTACTTCGTGAAAACAAGGACGATATGTCTTCTAGAGCTTCAAAGCCAGAAGGACGTTAACTTTGTTTTAAAGTATATAAGACCCCGTTCTCACTCACTTTGAAAGTGGTCTTAGTTAGACCGCTCCAGAGGAACGGGTCTTGAGGAACGGTTTGCGAGCGTCCACACTCCGAGCAGTTTTTTATGGCTCAAACCGCTCCACGAGTCAAAGTGGTCTTGTTGCTATGGCAGCTCAGGTCAGCAGGTCAATTTTTTCGCGCGCGGAATACAAACCGTATGTACCGTACTACATGTTTCGCACCGAAGGTCACTAGCTCACTTCCGTTCAAAGTACGCTTCCGTTCACATTGCACGTTAGAGCGCTCCAAACCGCTCTTAATAAGACCCGCTCCTCAAGACCACCTCGGAAGGTGGTCTTCTGGAGCGGTCCAGAAGTCCACTTCCTGGACCACTTTGACCGTTCTCACTCACCTAAGAACCGCTCCTGAGGAACGGGTCTTAGTTAGAGCGCTCCTGAGTGCTCTAACGAAGTGAGTGAGAACGGGGTCTAAGTTGACACCCTTCTGGCTCTGAACAGGTGATGATCGTCTCAAGACAGTGCATTTCTTATAGCATCCTTGTACTAAAATAAATTCTTGTTTTCTTAGATTTCCCATGAAGATTTCTTTGGGGATCAAAGACTTTATGAAATATAAACGAGAGAAAATATATAACAAGAATTTAAGACTACCATTTTACTTCATTGTAATTAAAGGGAAAAAATAAGAGTATAATGTCAAATTTGCTATACCACTTTGATAGAATTTAGAATTGCAATGACAGTATTAACAAGCAAATCGTCGCTCGCATCACGAACCGTCCTCTCCGCGCATTTCCAAGCAAAAGTCAGTTTTGCAGAAAACGCGTTTAAAAGCTAGGACTTTTTGAAACGGTAATTGTTAGACTTTAGAATAGATTATATTAAAAATCAATGGGACTACTTGAGAGCTTAGGTCTTAAAGTTTGATACAGTGTGTTTATATTTTCTTGAGTTGGAGTATTTTTGCTACAATTGGTTTGTAAACAGAGAGGACGGTTCGTGGCAAAGATAAAATGCGCGACCACGCTACACGACTACTTGCGCGCAACCTGACTGTACAAACTGACAGGACGGTTCGTGGTGCAGACAAATCCTATAATCGCCGAGCGGACGCTTTGTGATGCTTACGGTATTACGTAACCAAGCATATTCACGCTCTGAAATTTTTGCATGAGTACATGAAAAAAATGGAAAAAAACGAAAAATGAAAAAATAGCAAATTTTGCTAGAGAGGACGGTTCGTGGTGAGTGCGACGAAATGTCTAATAACACAAAGAAGCAAAACGATAATATGAATATGTCATAATATGTTTTTTTTTTAATTGTGCCAATTCTTATAAAATTGCACTGCTTCTTGATGTAGCAACCGATAACAAGTTGACATGACAGCCAAACCTGGGAAAACATTGTTGGATAAAAGAAATTTGTAAATCACCATCACAAATCAGGTGTAATTTGAATGTAAGAAATACAAAATAAATTATAATGTACATAACAGAAGGAGTTATTATAAAAACAGACTTTCTTAAAATCAAATAAGGTTTGATTTGAAGTCTATGGTGATGTGTTAATATCTACTTAAGATCTGCAATGCTATGTTTGGTTGAAAGATAGAGAAGAAAGAGCTTTGGAAAGTGCAACTATATGGAAATTACTTACAGAAGAATATCTAGACAATATATACTCATGTAAGAATATTGTTCATTAATCTTCATCTAAAATCCAACAACTCTAAAGACAGAAGCAGTTCTTCTACATCTAAATGGTACTAATTTTGTTTAAATGAATTTAGAGTACTATCGTTATTCGAAAACTTTAACAAGCACTGTGAAGAAGGAAAAGGTGTTTTTAATATTTAGTATCTGAGCATGATCCCAAACTATGTCTTAGAGCTTTTCTTGAGTGTGTTTACATCTACTTTAGATCTCATCATTAAGGCATGTATTGCATTCAAAACAGAAGCTACTACCATTCCTCATTAATATTTTAGAGGTAATTATCAAATGTTAAATCTGTAGACATATTATCTGCAGAGAGCCAGAAGGGCATTCATTCTTATAATCAACATAACGAGTTCCCAGCCTTTAGGCTCTCAAAAGAGATGACGAGTATGAAAACAAACAAATACACAAAAAGTGCTTTCCCATATGACATGGAAATTGGGATAGCCTCCATTTATTTGGATGGTAACCTGTGTTTCCATAACCACCCAGTATGGAAGGAATATTGATTCATATTGATTGAGAGTGTTGTATAAGCCATGTTTGTGTGCAAACTTGTAAGCACCCACTTGTACTGGTATCAAAAATATTCCTCTACAGGTAGTTTTCCTTTAAATATAATATGACCATGAGAGATAAACGACATAAAAATATTTTTTTTTAAATACTTGAATTTTTTTCGCTTTTGAATATAGTTTATTTTAAGACTACAAACGGCTCTCCATAATTTGTAAGTCCAACTTAGAGTTAAGTTTGACTTAGGATCTTTGTGAACCCCCCCCCCCCCCCCACCCCCAAGGGCTTGTTGAAAGTGATATTCACACTAACGTGAGCATGTATAGGTTTTAGTTATCTAAATGGGAGCATGTTTCTTGACAATTCAAAACACCCATGGTGCTGATACCAAGCATGAGGGACTACAGACTACAGAATAGAAAATACCCAGACAAATTCTGTCCAACAAGTTCATTATAATGACAAGGGTGATAAATTTGTCAATGTATAATTTGTTTTGGTCCTCCTATAGACAATCCCCTGGGAGAGCGCCAAACCATGTTTCACTCAACCTGGTGAAAAGCCTCATTGAAAGAAGTGCATAACAGACACAGATCTAAACTGTGTTCAACCATTTAGAAGAAGATCATCATTACACACAGCATGAAACATTGAGGAAAGGCACAAATCAAGCTTTTAATCAATTCTTTATCTTTCTCCATGCGACAGGGTCGACTCTCCATCTCAGACTATTGAGACTTCCTATCTCTGGAATGATATGACTATGTACGTGACTGTTGCTCGGTTAATAGTATTAGATATGGACGAGAAGGACTATAATGGGATATATCTGCTTTTGAGACGATTGTCGGGTAGGCTAGCTTCCTAGTAAAAGAAACCACCTGTGGGGAGAGACAGTAGAATATCATAACGAGGACCTTGATATCGCTCCTAACGAGCTTTGCTGTTTTGTGCTTGGCACTGAATGCCTGTCTTTCATCTACTCTTTCTCTCGCCCTGTCTGTCTCTCTGTCTCTCTCTTGATATACAGTGCGTCCCAGAAAAAACGAAACCGAGAAGTATCGATGTTTTATTATAACTTAATCACAACCATAATTAATGAATGATACATATTTGGAAAGCTTAGAGTCTCCTCTTTCAGTTGATGCTACTCAGATGATGCATATTTCACGCATGAGTGATTAAAAGCAATTTGAAGGAAGGAAACCAAAAAGACATTTGGCGGGCGGTATCTGAATTTCGAAGAAAAATTAACATTTCTAGAAAGTTGAGTTTCTGCCCTTTCATATGACACCTCAATCATGAAAAATGAGCGAGGAATGACAAAGTTCTGTTTGTTCAAAGTAGTGCTTGCATTTCCATAATTTTATTAAACGAATTCGTTTTCACTGGCTGCCTGTCGTATCAATAAACGAAATTAACAAAAGACTTAACTCCGTTTCGTTGACAATCAGCCGTAGATGAGAGTCTTCATGCATGGCTGATTGTCAACGAAACGGAGTTAAGTCTTTTGTCAAATCTGCTTTTTGCTACGGCAGGCACCCAGTGAAAACGAATTCGTTCGTTAAAATTATGAAAATGTAAGGGCTACTTTAAACAAACAGAACTTTGTTATTCCTCGCTCATTTTTCCTGATTGAGGTGTCATATGAAAGGACAGAAACTCAACTTTCTAGAAATGTTAATTTTTCTTCGAAATTCAGATACCGCCCGCCAAATGTCTTTTTGGTTTTCTTCCTTCAAATTGCTTTTAATCACTCATGCGTGACATATGCATCATCTGAGTAGCATCAACTGAAAGAGGAGACTCTAAGCTTTCCAAATATGTATCATTCATTAATTATGGTTGTGATTAAGTTATGATAAAACATCAATACTTCTCGGTTTCGTTTTTTCTGGGACGCACTGTATATTACTTCTTGTCATCTCATATCTCTCTCCTTCTCTGTGGCTCTGGCTCCACCCTCTCTCTCTCTTTCTCTCTCTCATCTCCCAGTACATCTCTCTCTCTTTCTCATAATTTGTCTCTCATTATCTTTATCTAGCCATCTGTCATCTCTCTCTCTCTCTCTCCCAACATTAGTTAATGCTCTGTAGTATGGCTGTGCCTGTGTTTATCTCTCTCTATCTCCTTCTGTTTTCATTTCTCATTTTTGTCTTTCTATCTTTTATAATTTGTCTCTTTTCATCCATTTTTCAATATCTGCCTAGTCTGCCCCCCCCCCCCCTCTCTTCTCTCTCTTTCTCTCTTTCTATCTCATTCTCTCTCCAAATCGCATTATCCTTCACTGCTCATCTCTACCCGTCTGTCTGTGTGTAAATCAAGAATTAAATGAACCATTATCGGTACAGTGCTTTAATAAACCAAGCTTTCGTGCAAGTGCATTATTCATTTAGATACATCAAAATGCTCTCCCAAAATTTAAATATACATGAGTTCTAGATGAAGGACTTCAATCAAGGAATAAGTTGTCTACTTATTCTCTCCGTGGGTGGAAAGGAGCACATGCAACATTAATCACTGAAACATGCAGAATCCTCACTCCATATAGAACATTCCTAATCTTCAAATATATTCTAAAAAGAGAAACTGTTCTGGTTTTATGAGAAATAATCAAATGCCTCTTCCAAAATCAGCACTTAGGAGTGTCTACTCCTTGCTATAAGGCCGGACACTCTGGATGAGGAGCAGCCTTGGAGGACCTGCTCGGCGGTATTTAATTGATGAACTATCTGACAGTTATCAGTGCTGTAATTAGATCTGCAATGCAAGTGTGTGCTGCACGCATTCATAGGAAACAGCTGGGCCTTTGGGGACATCCCGGGCTAGTTGTATATAGATAGGGGACAAGACATTTAAATGCAAGGTGGGTAGAAGTTTGGCCTGAAAAGATATTCCATGCAAACTGAGTGTAATGAAATGGAGCCTTTAAAAGATTAAATTACATATGCATACTCAAGTTGTATGCAGGGCATTAATGTGTATCATAATCTAATTCATAGTTTTCTTTTTGAAACAAAACTGCTCTTTGAAGAAAAGGAGAGTACAATACAAATTGAATCCTTAGAAAAATGGGTAATGACTTATTCACATACATGTAATAATAATATCACAAAAGAAACAATTCCTAGATTTGTTAATGATCCCTGAATTTAAATAAAGAAATATAGTAAAGTTCCAATTGTCTTGCTAGATCAATACATAAGATTGATCAAATAGCTTCAAATTTGTTCAAAAACTTGGAATATTCACTGTGCCTTGCTCATCTTAGAAACATTTTTTTAAATTCCACTATTAAAGTCCATGTTCCTATACAATACCTATATTTCTATACAAAAGCAATGCCGTTATAACTGTTAATTATTACCAAATATAGTTTAAAGTCAATTTTCCATAGATAATTTTGAAAATTGCTTTTCTATAACCAATGTTAATTTTTAGAGACAGGGTACAATTTTTGTCAATCTCTCCCCCCCCCCCCAAAAAAAAAATAAAATAAAAAAATAAATAAATAAATAAATAAATAAAAAAATACTGGTAAATGAATATAATAAAAAATAAATAAAATAAGTCCATAAAACAAATCATAATCATTTTCCTAGATGAAAAATAATGTCATCAATCCTATATTAAGAATGAAGTGTAACTTTATAGTACTCTAGATTACTATCAACCTTATATCAGACAATTTCCTCTGTATGGAGCCAGAAGGGCATTAAGTCATATACTTTAATACAGCAGCATTAATGCCCTTCTAGTTCTGACCAGACAGTATGAGAAAAAGCTGCATGCAAGAGTGGCAAATGGAGTAGGATATCGTTTGCTTCAATCCTTCAAGAATTGGATCATTAAAGACTAGCCTGTATTACTTACACCCCGTGAGTACTTTCTCATAAGGCATGCTTCCACCGTTAGGTCACTGCGTATCACCGGCAAAGAGGGTGACCTGTGTTCCCGTCGCCTCTCGTAAAAAGTGAGGTCGAATGCCAAATCAGTTGCCATTCCTCCCCGAGCAATGATGATGGTGCTAGCAGAGCATCAGCATTAGCATCTCAATCGCTAAGCAACAGTGTCATCTAGGGAGGAGAAAGGTGGCCCGCATCCCCATAACCAAGATGCAAGCTAGTCAAATGTGTGAGCACTGGATGGAGATAGAAGGCACTGAAAGCTCATTGACAAGTTGAACTACATGTAAACAAGAGAGTTTAAATTCTCTCCCTCCGTCCACCAGAGTTTGGTGGTGAAATCTGATAGTTGTTCACCCTCCACTGTGTTCCGTCTTCCGCGTTCCACTGTGTTTCTGAGAGTGACCTTTGTAACAAATAATTAAGGCCAGAGTAGTAAACCTTCCTAGGATACATCCAAAGAAATGATGTAGGCTGTAGCCCACTCGTCTTCTTTATCCCACACATGCGCTGCTGCTTCAGCGTATCCACGTCCACCGCCTAAGCCCTTCCAGTCGACATAACAACAGCTTTTTCTCTATCAAATCCCACTTATATGGCTTCACATTAACATGCAAACTTGGAATTTTCTCCATTTGCAGACGAGGGAGAGAAACTCTTTGGAGAGTGAGCTGCGTACATGCATGCAGCCAGATGAGCTTGGATGCAAGCTGCGTCTCACAATAATCACGTCAACACAGTGAGGTGCTGCACTCCGTAACTAGCGTGTTTATCTCCAAAAGAACACGGCCAGGGGGGATGCGCTACTAGCTCACTCCCTTCCTGTCTCTCTCTTTACCTTTCTCTCTCTCACTTCCCCTCTCTCCCTCTCTCTCTCTTTCTCAATTTGTCCCAATCCTACCCCATTTCAAATATCTGAAAATGGAGCAAGTTTACATCCTGCTACTTGTAATGCGAGATCTTTATCCTCGATTCATTTCTTTCTCCGAGCCACCGACTCCTTTGCATCCACATTACGAGGGATGTCCCTACATTGAACTCTGCCTCTGTCTTTTGGTTAGTTTTCGAGTGATAGCTCAAATAGAGATGCCAGCCAGAGCTTGCATTACAAACCCATCATAAGTCCCCTTAGTCAAACACACAGGAGCCAGAAGCCAGAAGGGCCGATGCAAAAAAAGGAGACAGAAAGAGAGAGGTATTCCATATATAACCTGCCATGTATTACAACACATTTGCTATATGCTTGGCTGAATGAGTCATCACAGAGCTAGCAATACAAGAAAAGTCTGGACTTTATTAAATCTGGCTGTGATTTGATTGCGATTCTAATGTCAATATTCTGTTGCCAACCTTGTGTGAATATTTTACCATAATGGCACATGCATCCTTGTCTTAGTAAGAATGTCAGAGTGCGCAGTGAACTCTTTGACAATGTCTGTTTCACTATCAAAAGGCACATAAATTTATTCATGAATTCATGTGAATAACACCGAATTTCTCAGAGGTTACATGTTTTAATCGAGGGCAAATATAAGGGATGGTGGACAAGTTATCAATCATGCCGACAAAAAATACAGTAAACTTTATGAATAGGCCCATATTTTTCTAATCTAACATACGAATAAAGGTTAAGAATTTAGTATCAGAACAACCGTTCGTTGTCAAAATATATATCATAACAGTAAAATTCAACCGTGTCTATGAAGCACATTCCACTTATTTATCCCAACTACATTGTAGTGAAGTAAATATTCCCAAAATGGTGAAAACATATAGTTGACATTAGATTTATAATCAAATCATGGCGAAATTCAATAATACTTTTCTACTAATTTCTAGTATTTCAACCTGTAGTCATTTGCACATTTTCCTTGTACCCAAAGAAATAAAAGCCTATATCTAATGAATAGTTTATACTCCATATTCTGTCTCTCAGCACTGGATATTGGATAATCTGTATCCAGAGTTGACCGACAAATAAATTGGTGATACTAAATACAAAACTAGTGACAATGCTTTGAATAAATTCATGGTCACTCTAGAGAAATGATAGTGAAAGAAAAATAAACTCTGATTTAATTCCAAGCATTAATTTTGAGAAGAGAGAGAGCGAGAGGGAGAGCTCAAAATAATATTCTTAAAACAACACAGTTATTTTGCTGTTTCTGCCATAAGGTAGGTCATGTGTAGCCACTTCGGGCTCTGGGGGCCAATTCTAAAAGTATTAGGAGGCAATTTTGGGGGGTGTAATAGGACACACAGTGCATTAATTCACTATTTCGGGGAAAAGTGAGTGTTACATCACAAGTCCTTGCTATCATGAACCCATTTTCTTTTCTTTCTCATCCCGAATGATTGCTTTCTTTTTTAAATAATGAATTTCAAATGGATTTAAAATGTGACATAAATGATATACTGAGAGGATGTGAGGAAAAGTTGGGGTCTCTACAAGACTTTCTTTTGTGATGTAAGCAGAAAGAAAAAGGTTATTCAACATGAATATATAATATATAGTCCCTTTGGCAATAATGGAAGTTCATGTTTGAGTGATTTTATTGCACAAAATCGTTCTAGGGTCAAATCATTTTTTTTTTAATTCTACAGATTTTCCCCAAGTGGAAGTGCCTGGAAGATTGAAATAATGAGGGGATGCAACATAGCTGCATATTGCTTTTAATCCATTGCGGTTGTAGGGCTTCCTAACTGATCTGTAACAAAAATACTCATGTTTGGTATTGCTGTAAGGGCATTGATTGGAGAAGTTCACAATGTAACTATGGAATAGTCTGAAGCCCATAATACAGTGTGTTGGCAAAGAACTCCACACAGAAATAAAGTCAAAATGCTATTTGAATATATGGAAATGATTTACAACAGAGCACTTCCGCTCTAAATCAATATTTCTGTATACACCAGACATATCCTCCCGAGTACACACACCGCTTTCACTGTATCACTACATGCGTTTCTTGGCAAAATGTTTCTTCATGTAATGCCCTTTAATAGTCAACGTAAACTCTTCCTTACAGCTTCACTGCCATTCAATAAATGTTAATGCTGTACATTTCAGAAATGAAGATCCCATTCTACAAATACACCTTTTTATGTTGTACATGTACATTACAGATAAACAATCATGTTTACAAGACAGTTCACTCAAATGCTTACAAGGATGTGTCTCTCGCTGTAAACAGGATACACATTGCAAGATAAATGATTTTAAGTGCCATGTTGTGTCATCAATGCCTCCCTCTTGATACATCTTCTTCCGGTACTCTCTCTCTCTCTCTCTCTCTCTCTCTCTCTCTCTCTCTCTCTCTCTTTCTCCCGTTTATCTCTGTCCCTTCTCTATCTTTGCCCCTCTTTCCCTTCATCTCAGCTTATTTCTCGTTCTCTCTTTATCGCTTCTCTCTATCTTGTCTTTTCATCAAATGTTACTAACTCTTCCCTTTATCATCTTGTATCGATTTAATTCTCTCTCACGACAAAAACATACACTGTCTGTAAAAGGTTTTGAAATATATAATTTATAAAATAGTCCTTTTCAATCATAAATCCATCATCTGTAATGTGCAATGAGAATTTTTTTCCCTCCAATTTATATTTCAGATGTATCATTCACAAATTTCTAACTATATTACTAAAACCCTAATACATACAAAAGGCTAGAGTTCAAGAATTATTATCAAATTTGTGGTACAAAGAAAGTTATGTTTTTTTTGTTTTTTTTACACTTTAACGTTTGATTATCAATTTGGAATTATTCATGTTGAATCACTGAAATAAAAAACACCTAATGCATCAAAAACTTACTAAGTCAATCATGTTAACACTGTTTTCTTAATAAACATGCTGGAAAATCTGTTATTCAGCTGTTGAAAAAAACACTTTTGAAAGAGACTGATAAATATCTGCCAGGTTTATGCATCAGGAATTAACTGGATGTATCATTAATAGGGAAACAGTCTCAATCACATCTGGAAATCTGTGATGATGACTAAAAACAATCACCCACAGTCTGGGCAAGATGAAGTATGCCGTGACGTAAAAAGGGCACCGACAAATAAGATTATTAAGGTCCGTCACAGCTGCCTCAAGTACCGACGATATCCAAATGGAAAAACGTTATCAAATTAAGTCAAAGGTAAAGTATTTTTCATTTGCTATCAAAAATGGAAAATGACCAAAGTGAGTGAACTTTGTGTTTTTTGGGGTGAATACCAAGAGGAGATCACGTCACGCGAGATGTCGCAAACACTTGACACTTGAGAGATGTTAAATGCTTTATGACTACTTGAAGGAGAGTGATCACCAAAATATGCTGATGAGTCCAAAGCTAGGTATAGGCTGAAAACAAACAGCTCCTAGGGGATGTGCATAGATCGAATCATCCGTTGAGCGCCAGAAGGGAGTTTACTTATCATTTTGCATAGAGGAATACAGCCCTTCTGGCTCTAAGCAGAAGATATGTTTATCTCAACCTTGTTTATTGTGTTTGCTTTCTCAAAAAACATCTTATTTGTAGATGAGGGACTAATGCCTCCCACATCACTTGTCTTAAAGGATGTTTTACACAGAACTGATGATACTGTCCAAGAAATGATTTCACATACCGGTAGATTAAATGCCCTCTTAGCTCTTAATTTTAAGAAAAGACAATAGTACTTGGCTCTCACCCAGAAGATGATATTTACAAGTAGGGGAAAAAGCAAAAACATGCTTTGAAGCCAAGAAGTCTTACAGTTAAAGTCTGCTAAGAGCTAGAAGCATGTATCTCAAATTCCTTAAGTGAACTTTTCCTAGTAAACTCCATTTGGGCTCTTGGTATAGATGATAATCTTTCAGTATTCTTAGGGTTAAGGGGGAAAATAGCTTCTAATCTAGGGGAGGGTACAATTCTCCTCTATTGGGACACATCGGGATGCCCTCACAACCAAAGCGGGCAGGCCAGGCAAGAGGATGTGATGGGAATGTTGGAGGAAATGAAGATGAGAGAGTGTATAAGGTGAGATGGAGAAAGTGAATGATACATGTTGCAATCTCGCCTAGTGAACGGTTAAACTCTACAAGTCATGGGGATTTTGAGGCATCCCGCTCTGCTTGAAAGCTCTGAAACGTAAGAAAACGTCGGTGAAAGATCAGAAGCGCAGAAAAGGGTTTCCGCATCATTCATGCACACGTCGAGAATATGTCAGTGGGGTGGAGAAAATTGGCAACTTTCGAGAGGCACTCTGACTGGTACAAGAGAGTAAAAAAAGAGACACTGATGTTGATCTTGATGATATATGCATCAAGAAACCATGTACTTCAAAGTGAGAATAAAATTGTAGGAAAACAAGAAAGAGAATAGATTCCTTGAAAAGTGTATGTTTTGTTTAATAAATAAGGCATGATATATCCCCTTAAAAAAACTAGAAATAAAGTAGATGAATGACATTAGATGACACTGCAAACCTTTTTTTAAAGCCTTATATTATAAAGCATACCTTGAACCTCTAAATTCAACCATGACACTTTCATCAGTAAACTGTATTTAAAAAAATAAAACTTTGAGTGACAAATTTTTTTTACTTGAGTCAATCTTTGTTTACATTAATCTAATACTTTCTCCTATTTCAAAACTTTCAACCCCATACTCCCGTCAAAAGTTAGGGTCTACCTTTTTGCACACACATATAACCCAGGAAACAGAGCAAGTATGATTGCCATTTACAGTTAAAAACTAAATTATTCATACCCTTACCAACTTTTGTCATTTTTAAGTATGTGAAATATTGTTTTGTCCCAATTTCTGTTTCTTGAGAAGGTGGCATAATAAAGCTTACATCTAAAAGGATTCAACAAAGATTTTAATTTGAACACGTCCACCTTTTATTCTTAGGTTACGAAACACACAAAGAACATCAACTTTACAAGGAGTTTGGATAATTCTGTTGTTAAAGTCTGTATGTACATGTAGCCATAATGTATGTAGCCCTGCTAGAAATGATGTGGGCATTATAAGAGGCAGCAGAACACGGCAGTAAATCAAGGGGTAATGACGAGAGAGCTTCATCCTCTTGAAGTAAACTACCGTTTCGTTGATCGCCACTTGAGAGGGTGTGACGCAGAGTCGAAGACACAGAAAGAAAAAGGTTACCTTCCCCCATCCAGGTTACAAAGACGCTGCGACCCCAAAGAGAGGGGGAAAGAAGAAAGAAAATCCCAGGTTTAGGCCCTGATGAGGGAAGATCTCCGCTGCGCAGCCATGGCAACCGAGATTTGGAGTGCGGAGCGGCTGTCGTCACTCCGTTTCCAGAGGTAATGTCTTCATCCCCCTGTCACATCATTAAGGATACCATAGAGCAATACGCTTTTGGAGGGTGTACACAACCGCTCACTAAATGACACCGATGTCTTAAAGCCATACTTGAAGAGGGGGCCGAGCTCTAGACTTGAAAGTGATTGGAGATTTACGACCTGGTTGCCCTAAAACTTCACTTAGAGTTCAGCAAGTCAAAGGAGAGGCAGAGATCTATAACTAGCGTATAATTATCATAACCTCATGAATATTGTATATATTGTAACTACAAAGTAGGAAGTCAATGTGAAAATTGCTTCCCTATAAGATAATATGATTGTTTTTTCTCTACTGAGGTAAACTTTAAAGAGAAGGTTGAGTTCTGGGAAGAGGTGAACAATAATTTGTGAGCGTTACCATTCTTATTATGCAAGTGTGGAAGAACATCAGATAAGACATGTTCCCTGGAAAGTATGGCTCTTCAAATGCCTTCATATTCTAAATATGTCATGTAATATCGTAAAAATCCAGGGACGGATTTTTACGCCACGTGTTTGTGTAGTCCCACATACATCTTTCCGTGTACAGTGTTTGTACCTTTACCAAGACTTGGCCAAATTTCTTATCATTTCGATGATTCCAGAACCTTACAATACACACAAATTATTATATGCTAGATGATCAACCTTTCTGGTCGATTCCACACCGTTTCTTTCACAATGCAATCGCATGACCAGAACTCAACTTCATCTTTAACAAACAGCTCTTAAAATTGCATTTCTCTTGCTCAAGAACACGGAGATCTCATACATGTGTAGCAGAATCTAATCTCTTTATATTATATAACTATATTGACCTTTCGCCCATCCATGTCATTCCTCAGTCTATTTCCTTATTCTTCTCCTCTATCTAAGTCCCTTTTCTTTTTAACAGAAAACAAAATTATAAATTACACTCAAACACTCATGGTTTCTGCTCATAAACAGACACATTACATAATATCACAGTCTCATCTCCTTACCTAACCTAAGATTCAATTTGATTGTTTCTCAAATAGTCTCTTTTCTCATTCCTATCTCCAATCTCGATCTCATTATTTTACAAATAAGGTATAAAAACTTCCACCAAAAAAAATAGCTTGTGGTTTGAATTTCTCTTTCTAAAGAACAAGTGTACAAAACTAGCCTCTTACCTCTTTATCATATTTAATTATCTTCACTTTATCTTTTTTTGTTCTCATTCCACTTCACCTCTGTAAAAAAATTATTTATCTATCTTACCCATCCTCTATAATTTGTCTTTATCCCTCATTTGAAATTGCCTACAGTAGGTCATGCCTAATGCCACATATCAGATTTTTGTTTCACTTGATCAATGCAGAAGCAAAATCTGACCTCTTGCAATTATAGCTAGTCTGGTACAATTAAATGTTGAAGGCACAGGTAGGAAAGCACTCTGGTAATTCAAAAGAAGCTATATCAATATTGATTCACGTGTAGATGACTGAGAGAAACTCTGGACGATTAGGTCAAGGAACACTATTCCAATCACTCATCATAACTAATTTATGCATTCTCTTTTCTTTGATTTACTAGTATGTACATTCAAATCTGTATACACTGTAAACCCCTCTCGTAGGAAACAAGACAGTGGTCTTTATAAGCTGGTGGAATTGATGTGCAGGTTCTAACACGATAGGTTTCACTGGGAAATGATGATATAGTAAAAAAAGAAAATTGTGCTCTTTGTAGACAGGTGGCCTTTCTATACAGGTGGTCACTAAAGCAAGTTACATCACGTATCTTACCCTTGTAAGTAATGATATCAATAATAATTATTTGGAATTTTGGAATTATAAAGCACTTAAAGCCCATCTGTAATAGTGTACAAGAGGGATTAGACCACCCTGCAAGGTCACTGGACAGGTGGTTATCTCATCAAATCAGCTCTTAATTAACATAAGAAAAAGAGGATCATGGGGGACCAATGGTAACCGATTATGCATTGTTATATAGAGGGCGCAAGTAGCTATGAGTAGTACAGTGGGGCTTTAATACTTTGAATGGTAATAAGGTACATGTAATGACACATTGCATAATAATAATGATAATAATAATAATAATAATAATAATAATGACAGGTTGCATAATTTCTACAAATATCAACAGTGCTATGGTCATCTGTTAAGAGCCAGAAGGGCATTCATTCACACAGTGATAAATGATATGACTTCGAGCCATTCTGGTACTCTTCAGATGGTAAAGAGTTATCATGCATACATACAGGTGGTCAAATACAGTCACGTATACCTGGTGATACAGTGAGGAGGAGCCTGGCACTCCCTCACCAACAGATGGGGTACTATAACAATCATCACAAGTACAAGATAGAAGTCCCAGCCAAAGAGTGTTTTCTCACATGAGGATCAATGTGTTCATATCTAACATAGAAATAGATCAAAACATTCATGTATTTATGGATTCATGAACTAGCCAGGCTGCTGCTAATACTTGGCATGCTTCATTTGGTCACTAACTGTGCACAAAATTAACTTAGAAGAAAACAACAAACGGCTGAATTCTGAAAAATAGGTCAATGTGAGATTAAACTTTCATGAAATGAATGAAGTGATATACTACTTTGTGATTTTGAAGGAAAAAAAATCAATAATTATCAATCTGTATTTCAAAAGATTGTAGTGTACTCAGAACAAGAAAATGTTACATGTGTAAGATGTGCCATCCATAAATAGGATATATCCTTTCAATTTCCAATGAATCATGATCAAACAAAGTATGGCATCATCTACATGTACATCAATGAATAAGCCAGTTCACGGTTGCAGTCTGAGCATGAGCAGATAAAGGTCATTGCAGAACAAATTGTGAAATACACGGAGACGGAATACTGGATACGAGCTCATGAAAGTTATGTAATCATTATTAATTTATGCACAAGCAGAGCGCTCCATGATACACAGGTGGAAGTATTCTTTGAAAAGGGGAAACAAAGGCTAAGTATGTAGCATCTCCATCGCTGTAGGAGTAATTATTTCATAATGTACAAAGTGGGACCTCTTCATGTTTTGAAGATATGTGGATATTCGGGGTCATTGCAGCTATGTGCTAACCGTGAACTGGTCTATTGTGGAAGCTTGTTCCAGAGTTGAGAAATCAGTGTCACCAGCTGTGATGACAGAAATTAAATTAAATGGTAAAATGAGAGAAAGAAGATAGGCAGGACCTTTGTTATGACAAGAGTCCGGATCTTGAACTCAATATGTGGCTTAAAGAGAAGGTTGAGTTCTGCGAAGAGGTGAAAAATAATTTGTGAGCGTTGTCATTGTTATTATGCAAGTGTGGAAAACATCAGATAAAACAAGTTTCCTGAAAAGCATTGGTCTTCAAATGCCTTCATATTCTAAATATGTCATGTAACATCCTAAAAATCTGGACAGACTTTTACGCCACGTGTTCGTGTAGTCCTGTATACATGTTCCTGTGTACAGTTTTGTAACTTTACCAAGACTGGGCAAAATTTCTTATCATTTTGATGATTCCAGAACCTTGCAGTACACACCAATACTTTCATGTATATGCTAGATGATCAACCTTTTCTGATCGATTCCACAACGTTTCTTTCACAATGCGATCGTATGACCAGAACCCAACTTTATCTTTAACTGGATGCCAATCCCATTCTCTCAGTAAAGCGATGACATGATCGTGCTAACAGACCATGACGATAAGCTTGGCTACATGATTATCAACCCAAGGAGATGCTTTATATACAGTGCAGTAGTGAATTAGCATAGTCAAAATGAGACATTGTAGTTTGCAGAACAGGCTCACTTGTTTTTTATGTATGGTCTAAAATGAATATATGTTTACAGTGCTTATAAATATTTTCTATATATTTTCTATATAGGAAGATGGCCACATCGGAAGAAGAATGATTCTTACATGAAAGAGTTGTCATAACATCTCTTTGTAGCCATAAAGCCATTAACTCTTTAATTTGACAATGTGTTAACACTCTTCTGGCTCCAAATTGATGATTTCATACTAACCAGTTTAACAGTATTCAACATACACGAGTTGGCTAAAATGCTATTCTAAGATTTTACTCTGGCCAGATACAAAAGTGGAGGTAACAAGACCTTTTTGTAATGTTCATTTTTTTTGTAGATGCCCATATCATTTCTGAACACATTTCAAGAATGTTTTATGCAAGTACTGAAAGTTTGATGTAAAAGTCAAGAAAAAAACAAAAACAAGATTCCTTAACACTGGACACTCGTACTCATGTTCAGAGAAAATCTGGTCCAATTTGGTCCAAGAACATTGCCTGGCTCAGAGTATACTCTTTTGTGTGTCACTCTGTATGGAATAAAAAAGATATCCATTGCATTATCATTTAATCAAAAATATTCAGCAAATCATGCCTTATCAACATCATATTAATTAACCCTTTAAGTGACAAAGCCACCCAAATTTGAAAGTGGATAGAATATATTTTGGACATGGAAAACTTTTGTTTCTTGTTGAAATTTACAAATCTGTTTAATAAGGTTACCATGGAATGAAACCAAGCACTCTATTAGCAATCTTGTCTAATATTTCTGATAAACGTTGTTGCACTATAAAGGTTGAAAGAGATCAGTAATGCATTTATTTAGGAGAAATTACTGGATCATTTTCAGTCCACTGGAATTTCTTTGGCTTAAATTAGTTTGAAACAGAAGATGATGTGAATTTTAATAGCCAGAATATACTACAACTATAACATGAACAGGTGGGTTTTCTAATTGACTGTTCTTGTGCAACATTTACGAATCTTGACTATATCCTGTCATAGAGAAAAGAGTGGAAATAAGTGCATAATAAGAGACCTTTTGTGGTCAACTTTCAGGCATACAATTTTGAAGACAATGTCTAAGTGAGCCTGAAGTTATAGGACAAATTTATATCGTCAGGGACTGTCCTCATGTCCACACACACCAAATTCATTGTATAACTATCCTGAAATGGTACAATGAAATTGTGTGTGTGTGTACGCTTAATAACGATACGTCGTATAAAGAAACGTTAGAAAACGAAACGCGGGTCTGGGCATTGTTTCAAACTAGAACTCGATAAAGAATCACAGAATGTGTTGTGTGTGGGCGTATGGTCGAACTAGAACATTATATAGGGGCGGGGCTTAACGTGACCACGCGCGAGAGGAGACCTGACCTCTCATTTTCGCTTCTGTTTCATGACCGAGGTAGCAAATTGCGCACCTATACGACATTTTGCTGGAGAATTTCGGGATTACTTTCTTGTGTGTGGACGCCCCGGAATTTATACGATGATTTTTTATACAACGTTTCTTTATAGAGTTTTGGGATAAAATTGTTTGTGTTAGGACATGCTGTCTCATGTATTGTCATATGATCGACCTACACCATTCCCTGTGGAGTAGTATTGACCATGAATACCATCTGTGACTAACGTAAAGCTTCCTCTACGATCCGACTTGCATCGGTCGCATTGCTGCGGCTCATGGCACACCAGCATGTCAATCCGGTCAGAAACTAAACCCATGATCCCCCCTACCCCCTGGGGATCTCATACCTCGCTAATTACTATTCAAGAGTTACTGCTAATTGGCTCTGTGAGTGAGGCAGTGGCTTCTTAATAACTTAATTGTTGTTAAATTGATGTGAAGGGAGGCTTTGTTGAACATGCGCTTGTTATTTCATTCCAATTACAATCACTAGTGCTCAAGTTTGTGGAGGACGGAGTGGTTCCTTATTTGGTAAAATTTTATATTTTCCTTGACCGAATCCCTACAAAAACTGGTGACCAAGAAGTTTGAAGGGAATTAATCATGAGTTCTGGTAATGACGTAAGAAAATCCTTAGTCCTCAATCCTTAATTTATACTGCTTCTTCAAAAATACTATGAATGATGCCTGCCTAGGAATTCTGTTAGAAACTGTATTAGAGGTATTTAATGAACAAAGAAGATATGGGAATCTAGTGGTCCCAAAAACATAATATGCAGCATATTTTTGGTTACTTTGTACTTATTTTGTAGTCCTGAACAACTATGTAATGCATACTAAACAATTCAACAACAAAAAAAGTTAATTTCTTTCAAAAATGTATTTTACTACAAGGAACTCAAGGTGGACTTTGACTCAAAAATTTAAAACGGTAATGGTTAGTTTGCGTACGAGTACAAACCTTAGTGCATTAAACTGGACTGGTATTACAAAGTACATCAATATTTACTTGCAAAATCGTCCACATGTAATGTCAGCATCACAAAGAAATATTATATCTAAACAACCTTGCCCCCTGTAATGTATATGGATGCCCAATAAGGATCATCATTGTCTGAAGATTGTCAAGTAAAACTAGACACTACATGCATTGCATGAATGCCCTGTACAATAACACACTAAAGGTCTCGTAGTTCAGCTTCTAAGATCAATAATGACATTGACAACCACTCACAATATTGATGTATTCTGTCCCGTGCTCATAATAAATATGTTCACGTCATTAAGCATGTGTAGAGTGTTTCCTTAGATACATAATCCCATGCTGTTTAATAGTAACTGTCTTGGCTGTGTATAGAACAGAATGTAAACCTTAAAAACAAAAACTGCAGTTGCAATGTGATGAGAGGGCAACCATTCTTTTTTTTTAATGTACCGAAGAAGATGTTTAAAATTGTTTCGGTTAGAAATAGGGTTACAGTGGAAGAACACCTTAAAGTCAACCAAATATGCTTTAGAGATGACCTTGGACTACATGTAGTTATTCTGCATCAAGAAAGTATTGTTGATAATTTTGGTATCTTTTTAAATCATTTTAGAGCATTTTTAGAATGTTCTGGAAGTTTGAACAAATTTGGGCAGAAACTGTAGAATTAACCTAAGGTTCTTGCTAAGATACAAGTACCTTCCCTTCGCCTCTCAAAAAGGAAATATTTTCTAATTTCTATAATTCTTAAATGTTTTATGTACATCTTGCATAATGCAATCGCTCAAAATTTGGTTTATGCATTTGGGTATTTCATTACAGCAACAATTCTGCAATGTCGGTCAAATTGGACAGGGCAACAGACTAAGGCGTTAAAAAAAAAGATGTTGAATTGCCCTTTACGACCGACCCCAAAATCTTGAAATTTACAGTCGGCTTTAAAAAAAAGATTTTCTTTTATAGCTTTTTAGAACAAAAATGTTTAATGAATAAAAATAAATATGTTTTAAAGCATTCAAAACTGAGAAATATCAGCCTAAAGAGGGAGAAACAAATTATTTATAAAGTAAAGATTTCCGACTGACCGACCCATGTTTTGGCACCTAAAGGGCTTACAACATCTTTCTTTTTTAGGCCTTACATGTATAATCATGTAAAAATCATGCCTCATTTCACAGGAAAAGCCGTGAACAAAATGGTTTCTGGTGATTTCTCTTAAAATGTGCACATGAATAGTCCATTGTCTGGCAAAAGCTGTGAAATTGCCAGTTGATTAGGCCCTTCATGGTTCAGTAGAATGTAATGTATCGGAGGCATCCTGTATGAAGCACATGATGAGAGTTAGAATTCGGTGTCAAAGTATAATGTATCGTCACCAAAAGGGCATCAACTCTGTGTTAAATGCATCGTTTAACAATGTTAAATCTGAGATGCATGGCCCTACGTGTTATTAGTGTCTGTGATATGGTGTAATATCGAAGCCCTAAAAAAATGCGCTTCAAAATGATCATAAAGTGCCTCAAAAAAGTACAAATCTTTGAGTGACCGGTTTTACCCTACTCATTTTGCCCAATAGAATATAGTGTTATAAAAACCGTTAGGAAAATGAAATTTCGATTTCGAATTGATAAATATCTTGATAATCAGACATGCAATCGGCCTTGAAAAGTGTGGGGTTCCAGACTGACCTAAATTATGATTGCAGCTAAATCCAGGATTTTGTTTCAGAATCTGAGGCAAAGATACCCAATCCCTTTTTAAACTTTAAGTTGACGTTGAAGTAATAAAAATAAATAAAGATTGATTTGTATAACACAGCTAATCCGATATATTTACTTTAATGCACTTTGGTGAGGAAAAAAACAACTCTTGATGGTATTTCTAACAAATCACACCACCAAAAGGTTTATGAATTAACATCCTTTAGGCTCTAAACAGACGATATGAGCTAAGTAGTGCAGTTCTGGCTCTTGGCAGACAAAGATATTAAAGGTAATACAAAGTTTTGGTATGGGGTAATGAATTTGGTTCAAATGGACATATTGGAAGCATATACGATCCTACAATATTCAGTGATCGTTGTCGCGGTCGAAATCGACTCTAAAGTTATGAAATTATAAATAATAAACACTTTACGTTGAATAGCTCCCTCTCAAGGTCAAGATATGAATTAAACTATGAAACAATGTCTATTGACTAAAATCGACCGATTAGCTATTCTTGTTCGGAAATTATATACCACAACTACATACTCTGAGATTTTCATGGTCGCAGCTACCATTGTACGGCCGTAGGAGCTATTTGAAATTTATCAAAATTTACCGGGAGCACCGGTAAATCTTTATATTAAATTTTTCTCGACAGCAGAAATGTTTTAGGGGCTAAAATTTCTGGTGTTTTTAATACATCCACAGGGGCATCCAAATATATCAAAATTGTAAAGAATCACTATCCACCCATTTTTCAAAATTTCCCAAAACTTTGTAATACCTTTAAAGTTGACATTTTCGATCGTGTGTACATGTTGTGAATTATCAAAAAGCTGTCATCAATCATTACCAGTCATTAGGCCCAATGGCCTCATGCTAGCCTCAAGGACGCAGAGTCTCATAAGGCCTGTCCTCATCAGCCCGAGATTGCCAAATATCCAGCTACCGGTATTTCAACTATCCCGACTGCAAATTATCCAGTTAGCGGGATATTTGGTCAAGATAATCATCCCAAGATATCTTGTGATAGTTTGCAAAATATTTCGCTATTTGTCCGGTGCGTCCTCACCAGCCTGAAGACTCGCACTATGCGCGAACGCTTAGCAAAATATCTCGAGCTAATTTCTCCAGCTTGAGTTTCAAGTTTTGAGGTCAAGTCTCGAGCTGATGAAGACGCGATTTATAACTTCAGGATTTATAACAAATCAGAAATATTGGGCTATTTGGCAATCTTGAGCTGATGAAAACATGCCTACAGCTACACATCACCATTCTGTTTACGACAGTTTATTAAAGGAACCATATATATATATAAATGTGTTTGACAAAAAATCAATGGAAAATGTTTTATACAATTATGCAATAATCTTTCCCCCTACCCCTAATTGCATCTGCACAATGGACGCAAGAACAATGACTAACCAAAAAGGGACATTCTATTTTGAGAGAAGTAAAGGCTCGTTCATATATATGACATGGTAAACTGTGGCATATTCCTTGGGTAAATGAATCGCTAGTGGGGGTATGGAAAGAGTTTATACATGCAGGTCCCACACGTATTTACTTATCTCTAGTTTTAAAAGACACCAAAATGTGACTAGTAATAACGATAATGATCATTTACAATGAAGCACAGCTAAAAACAAAAAGTAACATAGCCCTGACAAAATCGCAGAACGTGAAGAGAAACATGAAACATAAAGCTCATAAAAGGGTAAACTTGTAAATCATCTTACAGAGGGAAGAAGTTTGTTATAAGGGATCTTTAAAAAGTGGCGAGACAAGATAATTCCTGGAAAGTGAGGTATTGTTCCACGTGCACTGCATTTAAAGTTAATAGATTAGGCAGACAACGCTAAATGTAATTTCACATCGATCATAACACTCTGGAAGATATTAAAACACATTTCAATGGATAATTGGCCATTCACCTTCAGAATATTCATGTGACCTAAATATAAATGCAGGTCTTTTTTAATATGAATTGCTCATGGCCTCTCTCTTATTTAGCAACAATATTGTGCAATGAAATATAATTCCACAAGCATTGTCAATTTCCATTAGGATAGATGCTGTTTCTTCTCCTCCTTCTCCTTTTCTCTATCTCCTCTCCTCTCCTCTCTTCCTCTTTATTGTTTTCTTTTTCTTCTTTGTTTTCAGACTATTTTCTCTTCTGTTCTCCACCTCCTCCTCCCCTATCCTCTTTCTTTTCTACTTCTTCCTCCTCCTCCTCCTCCTGATTCTATTTTCTCCTTCTTCTTATTCTTTTTACCCCTCCTCCTCTTTTTGCTTTCTCCTTCTTTATCATCACCATCATCATCATCCACACCGTTTTCATCTCTGCGAAAGTGCCAGCAATGCAATGCAATATACTGGATGAGTTCTGCTCTGTTTCATGTCCCAAAAGGCTGAATTTCTTCTTCTTCTACTCATTACAGTTTTGCCTCTTTCTGCATGGATAGACAGATCAAGAGGTAAACCTTCCCTTCACTCTCACCTTTTTCTTTCTCTCTCTCTCTCTCTCTCTCTCTCTCTCTCTCTCTCTCTCTCTCTCATTGTCTTTCTCTCTCTGTCTCTCCGATACTTATTCAACCCACTTTCTCTCTCTGTTTACCATATCAACTCTCCTCTCTTAATTTATCCTTATTCTATTACTCCAAATTTCATTGTTGTTAAAATTTTAAAAAATTACCATCTGGAAGTGTCCAGCTATTCAGACCAAGTTTTACGGGGCATGGTAAATATACTTATTCTGCCCCTGCACTTTGGAACACTACCCTATCTCATATGAAGGATGTTACAAATTAAAAGTTTACAAATTATATCTGTTAAGATTCCTTCTTATCCAAATAAGTTCAATAAAACCAATCTTGTGTTTTTTTCAATAAAAAGAGAAAGTAAAAATAATTTCACTTTTAAATCCAACAATATTAAGGCAAAAATGTTTTAATTAAAATTCTAATGATTAAACAGCTAGCAAATAAAGATGTACCAGAGAAATCAGGTACATCATGCCATCAATATATTGTGTATTCCGATATATTCTTTGGCTGTTTTAAACAGCTATTTTCAGAAAGTTGTTAAATTATTCTTTAAGCAATTTGCCTGTCCACAAAACTAATGACGAAGAATTATAAGTAAGAATAACCTTTAGATTATATTTTTAAAGCACTTACATGTACACACTGTACCTGGAAATGAAATTACCTCTAAAATGTTGATTCAGAACATGTATCAAGTTTACAGACGCTGTCATAGAACCCAATATATAAATGGCAACTCTGGTATAAATATACCCCGTACTTCAAGCATAAAAGTCACTGCTATTTATGTACCTCCTTTGGGCATTGAACAAACTTGGCAAAAATTGAATTTACAGAGGCAATTTTTATGATCAAAACTTTTATGCTTTGATAAGAAGTAAACATTCCCCAAGGAAACATGCATGTAAAGAAAGAAAAACCAATTTCCTCTTAAAATCTAAGATAGCATACGGCCTTCCAGAATGTTATTGAACGTGTGTCCTGCAAGTTCATGGGGTCTGTTATCATTACAAGGAGAGAGACAATGCTGTTATGTTTAATTCTATTAAATCATGACAGGGTGGGAGGGGTTAAATCTTGTATGATTCATTAGTGTTACGTTTAATTGATTAAAGGTCTCCGAGAGGCTACATGACGTATGAAGTGAGCAGTTCACATTAAAGGACACTAGTTCACACTAAAGAACTGTACGTTTAGAGAACGCCAAGTTTACAATCGAGCGAAGTATTAATGAAGCCCCATGGAAACAAGTCCACAATTTCAGACACCCCATCGCAAAACCAACCCTGACCTTATACAAAAAGTGCTAATAAGAAAAGACAAATAGGTGCTAAGCAGAATCAATTCAGGATTGAGTCGGACTATCTCTATCTCTTTAGGATGCAATGATAAGTAAGATTTCATTATCAATTACTACGCTCTGATAGGCGTTACGGTATGCTAATCATGACGGCCTGTCAGGTTTGTACCCCAAGGTTAGAACTACTACTGGTATCGTCAAGGTTATCATTTCTAAACATGGTGGCATAACCACAGATTGAGTAGATTTCCTGATACAGATATGCCAACCTGAAAAGGGGGTATCCACACTGCATCACGCAATTAAAGTTCTTTATGTTTTTTTTCTTTGAGGGGGCACATCCACCGCACATGCTTTATAAATAGCAATACAATCCCCAAATAAGATATCACAGACCAATCTGTTTTTTCTCATCCACAACTACAAACACTACAACTTTTATTTTTTACTTCCAAAGCTATTATTAGAGGGGACCAAGCTTCAAAGTAATTTGCGGCAAATATAAAATCTCTACTGAGAAGTATTTTTTTATTGCCTTTGGTGTTGATGTTCCTTGAGATTATATTCCTTTCCTTTTTAATACAAAACTCCTTAAGAGATTTCTTAAAATGGCACATTAGCAGTATCCACACACATACATGTAAAACTAAAAGGGGCATTTGAAAGAGAGAGAGAGAGAGAGTGAGGGGGGGGGGGGGATAACCCCAGCTGATACCCTAACCTAACTTACTTCACCTTACCTCCGCTGGGGTATATCATCCGAAAGTGAAATCATGCAGAGCTTCATACACCGTCAGCATACATTATGCCATATGTTGCCTATTTGACTCAAACTGATGTTCTACGACATCTACTAATCTCATCTGTCAAATGTGAGGAGAAAACCGCAGTCTAGATGAGTAATGGTTATGAAGATCGACTACATTAATGTTAAGTTTATTTCAGACTAGTGGAATGTTATCAGGAGAGGTACATTTCCTCCTATGCCTTCATTTGTATGTACATGTAAGCTTTAGTGCTTCTTATAGTGTCTCTAAAATCCACTCTTTTGTCAATTAAAAGTAGTATTCATATTTCACCTGTATCAAAATACAAATTCCCTGCAAGCAAAAAGAAATGAAATCAAATCCTGGGCTCGCTTATTTTTCTAAAGAAGTCTTTTACAGAAAGAAATACAACTCTCCTTTAAATTCTTTAATCAAGCACACACTGTAATCACTGTGCAGTATCCACTCACTCAAAATGCCAATAAGGTAATTGGGCATTAAGCCATCAAGTACTTAATGTAAACATTGTGTTGCAGAACAAAATGTAATATCTTGTGATAGCTTATGAGAGAATTCTAATACCTGGCATATAGTCTAATGAATTGTAAGGTTCTCAGAATATCACGATACATTATTGATTGCTTATTAGCAGTAAATCTTTGGCTGCCCACAATTACTTGTTAGCCGTTTCTGAAATTTACAGTTAATAGCTCTTTTGTCCTTTGCGTGGGCTGCCGGCTGCCGATTAAATACTGGTTTAAAAAAAATTGGGATGAGAACAAATTTCAAACCATTTCATCTATTAACTAAATCCCCCGCAGAGAAACAATGAAAAAAATACATAAATTAATATACATGCAAATTTTCTTTCCAGAAAAATGTGGTTAATTGAAAACGAGGCACAAATCACTATGTGTTCCATTATTAGTTGTCGTTGATGAACTATTGGAACTATGTGAAGTCAAAACTAGTGTGAGATTCACATACAAATACTGCATATAAATGTAAATACTCGAGTCAAGAATAAGAAAATATAAATCAAGATAGGTAGTATACAGTGTTTATACGCAAATCAATCATATTGTCAGCAAAGCCATAAAGGTTCTTTGAGGTTTAACATGAGTCCACAGACTATGCGAGGGAGTAATCTCTCCTTTCTATCGGTGAAACGACGTGAAAACTGGTCCCTTCCTTCATCCATATTTGATAGGTCTCATTAAACTTTACTGTATAGGGATGCAGACCCAGGTGTCACATGCCAATATGGAACGCAAAGTGGCCATAAACACCGCCACTGCATACCCATGGCAATTCTTTCAACAATTTTCTCCATAATGAATGCATGATGGGAATATGCTGATTTCTAATGCAAAATTCGGCTACCAGACGCGCAGTCCCACAGGCGAGCTTTCATGTCAGCAACTACAACATACCACTGACAGAGTTAATAAGGAAAGGACATCTTCATCCAACATTAGAAGGGAGACATACATGTCCCTCATCACTGTTCCGTCATAGCAATATGAAAATGACAAATGTCATATTTTCAAGTTGTTGTGTTCTTTCTTTGACTATAAAGTATCATAACAAATCAAACCTGAAAGTTATGCTTTCAATGTTACATGTACATTACGGCCCCTATATGATCTGATTTGCCTCAGTGTAATGTGTGTTTTCACGATAAACCATCAAATAACCTTTCATTAAAAACTCCTTGTTAGCACCATAAAGCACATAGTCCACTATTAATGTCTGTATTATATTTTACCACAACATTTTTGTTACTGGCTTTTGTTTTTATTATAATTTGTATATTTATATTTAGTTCATAGACTCTCTGAAAATGGGCGTTTAGGCTGACGCAAGTAACCGTGATTAAATAAAAGAATGAATTGAATGAATTCTAATTCGTTCACAATAGGTCAAATAGTAAATGGAGTGGGAAGCATTCTATATGATCTCCCACATGGTTACTGACTCTGTATCAATTTCAGCACATCTGTTTTTCTCTTTAACCTCTCCTAACTTTAATTTGATCTCCATGGACCCGGTAATAATCATAGACTTCACACCTGTGCGCTTACACGTACATGTATAATATGCATTGCCTTTAGTTTAGTTGTGGTTAAGTCATAAACAAGCTGTAATGATCAATGGGAATAGCACCTTGTTTAAAATGAAGGGGTTATTTGACAGAATATAAACTAGAGAACTAGTTCAATTAGGAAGATTTGCAGTTTGTATAACGGAGGACTGTCACACTTCCACAATAGTATTACTTTTTTTTTCTTATGCACATGTGTTTGCGTATAGGTGCTAAATTCATGATGCTAGCCAAAACCAAGCTGATACTTGTACATAGTATGTTGATTTAATCACATTTCAAGGTCTGATGTGAGCAAGCTAAAAAACAATTCTACTTACTTCTCACTGCTCTCTGACCCCAATTTCTTTTCTCTTTTGCAATTTTCCTCCTCTCCTTTCTTAGATAATTCAGTGAAAATCCAATCTTTTCCATACAATATGATTATTAAACAGACCTTCACATTCACTCGATCGAATTTAAAGGTGAGCATTTCAATCAAACGCAGAATTTGCATACAGGGAATGTCCTTTTTTTCTTCTTTTTTACAAAAATGAAAAGATGGGCTCTCAAAATTGCATGAGTAATATTTGCTTGCAGTTCTTCCTTACATTCTAATAAAAGGTTAAAATGAGGAGTTTAAAGTCCCTGCACCTGAACATCTTGTAGCAACTCTGTTTCTCTTGATAAAAGTTGAATTTTCAAAACTTAAGTGGTATGTGGGCAATTTGGAAAGAAATCAACCAATTTATCTTCTTCTTAAAGTACTTTCACATCTACTATAGAAAGCATACAAGGAAACAAGTCTGATGTTTAGTACATTTCCAGTTCTATAGGCTTACAGAGGGGGGGGGGGGGGGGGGTAGGGGCAAAACAGAATTAAAAAAAGAAAAAAACATGGAAAGAAGATTATAGTACCCCTCCGACGTCCACCACCTGTATTCTAAACCCCTTTTAATTTGCCTTTTATTCACCTCCATAGATCAGTGCCCCCTCTCCCCTATTTTAATGCCATTGCCTCTCAATAACTAGAACCTGTAAGCTCCTGTTTATTACTACTAATATTTGTGGAGACATCGATGCAATTTTCCTGTGTTTGTCTGCTGTGTTGTAATATGTGAAAGGCTTCTTTTGTACAAAATGCAATTGAAAAATAAATAATGATTTTAAGAAAGAACTGGGGATAGGGGAGTATGCATATAGAATGTTTGCATACATATATGGTAGTCTTGCATGAACTCTGTCCTCCTTAACAAAGAAATTGTTTTAAAGAATGGAGGTAGAAGTCATTGAACTAGTGCCCTATAGGGATCCAGCCCTACATTAAAATATTACATTATTCCATAAATATTACATTATTCCATTGCTATTACCTCTAAAGATTGCAGTTCAATGGGGCTGAGTTGGTGCTCTTCCTGGACCTGTTCTTCGCCTCCTTCCCCATCTCCCCCTTTGGTGCCCCCTTTGGTGCCCCCTTTGGTGCCCCCTTTGTCGCCCCCTTTGCCGCCCTCTTTGTCTCCTCCTCCCTTTGGTACGCGTCCATTCTTAGTCTGGTTCTCAGGCATATTTGGCTCACAAACTCCAAACAGGATATATAAATTTCTACTAAAAAATACAGAGCCACACTCTCTGGTAGTGTAGCTTCTTCCTAAGGCACTGGTGAAGATTCAAAAAACGAATCAGTCTGCACTGCGTAACGGCTCTGCGGTTACAAATATTCTTGCTATCATAAATGGGCCACATCTGACTCCATGCTTCATGAGTAGAATGTGTCAACAACACAAGGTAGAAGCGATCTTGACGACGTCGTACATGTTATCCAGTTTATATTCCATTGATAACTGGGCCCTGACTTTGTACTTATGCAGCCATACAATGATATTATGTAACACGGAACAGCCATTGACAAATTTGTATCACAAATCCACTTGCACATGTAGCTATAACTCTTGTTCGTGAGTCATGGTGACAGAAATTTCCTTGAGAAGACAATGAGAGCTGCGTCTGATTATGAGCATGAGAAAATAAACTCAAATCAAGAAAGGAACGCACAGGGCCGGAGCTGGGACCCCCTCGAAACATGTTCCACTTGTGAAGGACAGAGACTCATACATATTCGGCGACCATGCAGATATCGGAACTAGAAAGCACGGGGCGACCCCCCTGAGGTGGTGTCGTCGTTTCTAACAAGTCTCCACATCTGCTGTCTACAATTGACTCTTCAAAAACATACCCCAAGGATACTTGCTTCTGAACTATGCGAACTCTGTCATTCCATCTTCATTTCAGCTATTAATGTAAGATGGTGCGCCTGGAGCAAGTCATGTGCGTAACTTGTGCTGAGAAACACTAGACACCGCCAATCATATAAACACTCTATTCCATTTCCACTGCCTGCATCCAAAACAGCAAGAGAGGTTCACTTTTAGATTCTGGTAATCTAATTTCAGAGCGATGATGGCATTAGAATTGTATATCCTGTTTGTGATGAAGGCATACGTATCAGTGCACTTTGCTCTCTCCCCTCTTAAGAGCGCATCATCTGTAATCGACTTCCTGCTGGTATTTAGGGGGTTTGCAACACAGTGAAACCAGTCAAGGAAAAGCGTTTTTCAATTTGTAGAAGAGTTTCAATCCAATTCCTCCTGACCCCAATTCAGCAATCCGTAGGCACCGGCTTAACGACCTCTTGACCTACAGCTATCATTCAAAATGTTACCCCTGGTACCGTCAAACTCTTTCCATGAGAACAAAAATGAAATGAAACCAGAAGATGAGACACAGAGAAATGTGATGACCATGAATCCAAGTTAACAAAATAAAAAATACTGCAAAAGAGGATCACTTTATCCGATCGAAGAACGTAACGCGAGAAGAGCTGGTGGTTATGGAGGTGCAGGTGAAATTACAACATGTGTTAATAACAGCGAGCTATGTGCCATTCAACACCTACAGGGAAGGGAGCTAGAGCTGGCAACTGAATTCATGATGGATGATAGGTGTCATACCGCAGACCCTTGTATACTCATCAACCATCATCACCATTCCCAAGACCGCAACTTTTTTTTCTGCTGTCTCTTTTCGCCCGACGCCAGTATCATCACTCCATCATTAGCTCATGAGTATTGTTTGTTATTACCGGTATCCTCTCCACTCCCTGTTTTTTTCCCCCGCTGCTCGTTTCCTCTCACCAAAATAAAAAATAGAAATAATAGTTGACTACACTACGAATAGCTCAGCTCAAAATATGACTCGATATTGGAGCGCAGTTGGTCCTGGCCACTCATGCAGCTACAGTTGCCGGGCGATGAAAAGCAACCAATCCCTGATCCCCGCCCGCCGCACACCAACCGTTACAGCCACGCTAATAAACTGCTGCCACCATCATTGATTAACGCACCATTGACATTTCCCATCTCCTTTAGAAAATACTTTCCACCAAATGATTGGAAATTAATTTCCCCACTCTCCCTTTGTCTCTCCCCTTCTCCCTCTCTCTTGCTCACTCCCCCTCCTCTCTTCCAATCAACACCATCGAATAAAGCCAGATTAAGGAAGATTTCTGGCGTACATCATATCTAACGACTTTAAACAAGGACGCAATGTTTACTCAACTATAGATTATCAAGATTAATGCTTCTAACAATGTATACATCAAACTTTGCATACGCTTTCGTACACGCCACTACCGTCCCACAATCAGTCAATGAACCAGCAGAGGATGTGTGGTCCATTATCCTAGACATTGGAATAAAGGCAAATTTACCTAGACAATTATCTAATGATGATGGGAAGCCTGCCCGGCTGGCCGGCTAGCCATCCATTAAGGGAGAAGATAATCTGTGTGCTTTCTTGTCGTCAGGTATTTGCTATGGATGCCTATTATATTGCTTTCTCATTAGCACACAAAGTGAACGTGACATTGATTAACAGAACCTGAATATTCATAAGGCAAACGGACTTACATGTACGTCCGACCCTAATATAGCCTGTTAAAGTCTTCAGAGCCACTTTCTCTGATTTAGAGGCAATCTAAGTGGGTATTGTTTACAAAGATATAGCTAAAATTAGAAATCAACTTAATGAAGAGGATTTCAAAAATTACAACTTAAAGGGATTTGGGTAACTTTGTCTCAGATTCTGAAACAAAATCCTGGATTTAGCTCATGCTGCGATGATTATTGTAAACCTTTAGGTCAGTCAGGAACCCCATGACTTTTACAAGCCGATCGACTGCCTGATTATCAAGATATTTATGATTGGAAATCAAAATCAAACTTTGCGTTTTCCTCACGGTTTACATAACACTACAGTTTATTGGGGGAAACGAGTATGGTAAGACCGGTCACTCAAAGATTTTTACTTTTTTGAGGCACTTTTTGATCATTTTGAACCGCAATTTTGTAGGGCTTCAATATTACACCATATCACAGACACTGATAACACGTAGGGCCGTACATCTCAGATTTAACATTGTTAAACGATGCCTTTAAGGGCACTATCAGTTCACATTCATATTCTATCTGTTTAAATGTTCTACTTTTCCAGAGATTTCAAACCCTTTTGTGCCACTGGGTTTACCAAAGATTATGGGACATTCACTTTCAAGTGTCCAATTTTGAATTTTCATTCTTTTTTTTAAACTGCTACATTGACTAAACACATGTACACTCTCTCTCTCTCTTTCCTAATGTGAACAATCTTCATAATATTTGTACTGCTTTCTTTTTTGCACAAAAGAACAATCAATGCTCAGCTGAAACATCCAGTTCATCATCACTAACATTCTTGGGCACGATTTGCCACCAACGGCACGGCATGGCATGCAAGGGTTTTCAAGAAGAAGAAAAAAACACACAAACACCTGCATCGCCATAGAAATTTTTCTCTGCCATTTTGAAAAGTGCATGGATAATAATATCGGCACTCTGTCTTCATACATGATGCAAACTTCTGATAACACAAGTAATCCAATCCCATACACTATGTTGGAAGACACAGAGGTGTAAAGAAATGCCTAGAGCACACCACCACCGGTCCATCTTAATCAATAATTATCCCTTGTTTGTAAGCCCCATATCATCCGGCAGCTGTATGCGGTGAAGAGAGTCGTGAGATTTCTTTGTCGGGGGAAATGTTAAAGGTAAACAAATCCCTTCTCAGATTGCTCTTTTTTCCTGAGAAATATCCCTTGAGGAAACAAAAAAAATCACGTTTGAAATGTTACAAGTGAAGGATGATTTTACCTTTCAAATATAACCTTTTATTTCCTTCAAATCTGAAAAGGCCAAACAATGCAAAGATCTATTTACAGGTGTATGTGCTTTTATTATTCTTGCAAGATTTGTTATGGTTTTGCTGAATCCAACAACCATATATATTAACACATGAGGATACACGGACACTACAGGATCAACAAATCATGATATCTTTTTAACAAATGCTCTTTAAAGAAAAATGCCATATTTCATTGAGTCATAAAAATATTTGTTGTTGTTGCAAAAAGCAACTGATGAAGAGAATCCAAAGAAATTCCAAACAGCTTTAGAAACATAACTTGGAACTAGTGCTAGAAATAGATGTTGAAGAATGTGGTTAAAAGACGTGTCAGACTTTCTTTTTGTTTGTCAAAAGCATTCCCTATGTATTTCTTTGAAGAATGATAATTGTATTCAATATCACCTTAATAAAGAGTCTAATGATTTGAAAATATAATATATAATGAAAAAATAAAATTTACAAAACTCAATATTGCCCCAAACCAACTTCAGCCCCTTCTCATTCTCCATGTATTATATTGTAAATGAATTTTACCAAATCAGTTTAGGCCAAATCAAAAAGAAAAATTTTAACGTCCTGCCTTTTTGGGAAATATGAAGGAGGGGGCCCTTTTTTTCTTCTTTTCTTTTCATAATGGCAGCTTGGCACATTTGCCAAGATGTCTGGCCAGACTTTTTTTTCAAGATAGCTGCCAGCTCTTTTCCTTCAAATTGATTTTTATTCTTCAGAAAAAGATCATTTTAGCAGGATGTTTTACATGTTTTTTCATTAAAAATAAAAGAAAAAAGCAGGGGGCCTCAAAAAAAGAAGCGGGCAGGGACGCTAAACATGAAGAAATTTATTTTTTTCGCCTTACAGGGCACCTCAGAATCTCTGCTCAGAGTTCATCCATACCATGTAAGACAGAGTAATGCCCTTCTCATTTGGCTACCAACAAATCTTCTTCTAAATCCTTTCACATTGAAAAATACAACTCATAAAAAATGTGGTAATGGGGCTGGGATGAAAAACCCATCTGCATGCTCGGAAACTTTCAATCTTGGAATATTTTAGATCTTTGTTGCCTGTTTACAACAGACCTGCGTCATTGGTTTTTTGTGGACTTAGCACATCGGCAGTTTCGATGTAATTCTTTGTTCTTGAGCATTATGCATTAGTTTGCATAAAATGCTCATCTCTGTGGAGAGGGGCTCGTTACGTGTCAAGGAATAGAAAAACAAATTACACTGTTGATTGTAGCCAAATGAGTGAGGCCTGAATTTAGAGCTCAAGATTGAGAATAAACATACTGAAGTGCACAATCTAATTTTCTATCATCAATCTCTGTGGATCAGTCTTGTCATCGATGTTCTTTCTCTATTGTTTCAATAATCCCTTTCTCTTCTCTCAATTTCTGTAGTTTTTAAAGTTTTTCTTTTTTCTTCCATTCATCAAACTTCCTGGCACATCTTTTCTCTATCCTTCTGTAGATGATGTTGTGTTCTTTGTTTTTTCATTAATCATGTTTTGGGGCATTTATTCTCTCTTCTTCTGTAGTTGTTCTTTTATTGTTATTTTGTTTTCTTAATTCATGTTACTTTGTTGCATCTCTACTCTCTCATTTATATATATAGATATATATTTTATTAATCATACTTCCTTGAATCTCTTCTCTCTCATTCATATTTCTTTTTAATTAATTAAACTCCCTCGTATCTCTACCTCTCTCATTCTGTAGTTGAAGTGGGTCCATAATTTGGAGGGCTGTTCTTCAGTGAAACTTGACTGGGGCATAAACCACAAAAATACTCCTTAACAAGCTCTTTACAAGATTGTTGTTATGAGGAGGGCCTATGGGAGGGGATTGGCGAGGGCATTTAATGTTGAAACTTTAAATTGATGTATGTATGTATGTATTATTGATGTATGTCTCCTTTGAGAGTGATAGAAGTTCCCTGTTGCCCACTTGCCTTTTTTACCTGCAATATGTCAAATTTGCACAAGTTTGGACGAAATAAAGTTACAACTATGATAATTATAACAAACTTTATTAAACACACTGCAACCAAATTAAAATATTTCATTTACATATGAATGGCAGTGGAGGTTAACAAAGAAGCATTCATACTCAAATGTATCTACAGTAGATGTAAAATACAGAAATGTGAAGCCCTCTATGCTCAAGTCATTTTATTTTGGCAAAGCAGTTTGATAAGATGGTTGACCATTTCATGTATGAACAAGGCAAAGGGAAGAATCATGACACCAAAAGGGTGCCACCCTTCGGACAAATTGACCTAGCTCTGATTCATTTTATATTGGCGCAGCAGTTTGATAAGGGGTTGACCATTTCATGTATGAACAAGGCTATTGGGAAAAATCATGACACTAAAAGGTTGCCACTATCTTGGACAAATTGACCTAGCTCTGATTCATTTTATATTAGCGCAGCAGTTTTATGAGGTGGTCGACCATGTAATGTACATGTATGAACAAGGCAAGAGGGAAGAATCATGACACGAAAAGGGTGCCACCGTTTTGGACCTAGTTGACCTAGCTCTGATTCACTTGTTATCACCACACAAACACTTTCTAACTACTCTAACCGTGTCAGCAATGGTGCTTCATAATTTTATATTTTAGTACGGCCCACTTAAACCCCCCCCCCTTGTTGGGGGGATAGTTTTTACCACAGTGAGAAATATTTTCTGCAGCATAATTTTGTTTTATGCAGGTATGAATTACAGAAAAACATACACGTAATTAAAAAGCAAAATGTTACTGGTTACACTTGTATTGAAGAGTTGTTCATGGTAACTTCCTTTTTCCAGGTCAGGTCAATGAGAATATTTTAATAGGATCAGAATATAACAAAAAAACTATATACTAATTTGTTTTTATTTCATGCAAAAGACAGACGATGTTGGATACATCTGTGTACATTTGTATGTCATTGACTTCTATAATCCCTTTCTAACCCTCTCTCCCTCTCTCTCTCTCTCTCTCTCTCTTTGCCTCATTCATTTTATATTTCGCCTTACAAAATTAAGAAACAAATAATTTGCATTATCTGCAGTTCCTCCAAAGTTCTACTTTGCTTTTCATTTTCCTTGCATTTCCTGTCTCTCCTTCTCTGCCCCTCCCCCTCCCCCTCTCTCTGTCTCTCGGTCTCTATCTCCCTTTCTCTGTATCTCTGTCTCTCTCTCCATCTCTCCTTCTCTCTCACTGTCTCCCCCATAACTGTACCTGTCCTCAAATAGGACAGCAGAGCATCGAAAGTTCATCAAGGTTCACAAATTTGGGATGAGAACATTTTCAAATGCATTTCTTTCCTTCATTTTCCCGCTGGCTGCCCAATATATTCCAGCCAAACCAGAGAACAAGGGCATGCATGCTTTAATACTGCCCATGAATCACTAGACTTCCAGTTGATTGTAATTAGATATCGGAATAATATCCTCCCACTTCATGATACTATCCTCCCAGGCCACTTGTCCCTCTCCAGTGCCAGCCAGCAGACAGGCAATCATTCATCTCTCCAATAATTCATGACTTTTCATATTATTACCTGTGCATGCACGGCACGGACTTCATCTGAAGAAGAAAAATGTTGTATTGGGACACAAGAGGGCAGGCTTTGCTTTCTACCATGGTAGCTGCATTGAGTATCGAGGCCCAAGATCATTGCATAAAAGGAATTTATTTAGATGCAACATGACAGACATGTATAGCATGCATTTTCTGTGCTATCTTTCTCCCCAACCCCTGTGACATTCAGTATTAAGACATGGGAGTTGATGATACATGTTGTTAGATGTTTTCCTTAAAGATGTGTCTATAAATTTAAATTCATTATTATACATGTGTAGTTTGTTTTTTCCCGATTCAAACACGTTGTAATATCCATCTCCTTTATAGTTCCACCTTCAAATATTAAAAAACGGCCTGCATTTTGGAGATATAAACACAGTACATGTAACCCCTTTTTAATAAAGAAGCGACCGATTCCCACATCGCTTTGTAATGCCTGCCTCCTTTATAATTGATATAAGTAACTGAATTATTTAGTACATGTACGGAAGTCTCTTATCATCCAGACTTCTTCAAACGATTTTGGAAAACGGATGTTGCTCGTAAAAATTGAGGCTTAGTTACACTTAAATGATGATTTGAAATTCTACATTTTATGTATTCTTCTTTTAAAGCATCTTCTATCTGGTTTCATATGCATCACATAGGACATTTGAAAAGGATAAACTTATTGATATGTTATTTTATATTTATAACAATAATCATTTCTAAGCAATGTTTTTATGATCAATGTGTACTGTACTGCTTTTTCAATTATAACTTGTGCAAGTATGACAACAGATTAAGTATGTAGATAGGGATATATTAAAGGAATCTATTAAAGAGAAAATGTGACACGGAATTATAATCTCATATTTTACTAACCAATTTAATAAATAAATAAATACATGTAGACAGACGGTTGTTTTAGTTTCTCGATGCATTAAAATACTTTATCATCTAACCAAGATAATAAACAAGGTAGTCTCTTTGTTAAACCATTGACTACTGAATTCCATAGGTCCCATAGGCTTAATACAGGGACCACCAGGTTCCTGCAAGCAAAGGGTTATTAGCGAGTTTTCGCTCACCAACATAAGGAACCTTCGCGGAATCAGAGCACTCAGGTTTACGGCCGCGCACAAAGACCGCTCTGGTTACAATAAGCGGTTTCGCTCTTCGGTAAATGCGGACGTATAATTACAGAGTAGCTGACGTCATCATCGCTTGGGAATATCCCTCTCCCTCAAACATGGCGAATTGACATCGAGTGCAAGATGCAGTTATGGCAGCCTATGCTTTCGACATTATAGATGATGTAATTGTATTTGAATGTTATAATGATGTAATTTTTTTTATTGGATGTGAAATAAACTGAACTTGAACTTGAACTAGTGTTGATATTGTAAAATAAATTTATTTAAACTGAAATTAATGGCTACAAAAACACATTTTCTTTTACCCCCCCCCCCCCCCAAAAAAAAAAGGGACAAAAAAGAAAAACAGTACTGGATGATGAAAGAATGTGGTGTGTTGTGGAGTGTGTAACTGTATTTATGTACAGTTCTGTAAGTGTGTTTTTGCTATCCAGTTCCAGTATGGATATAATGTGCTGGCCATTTGGGTAGTTTTGTGTGAATGCTCCTGCACGATTCGGTACTTGAATTTGAAAATTCATATTGTTTGCACAAATCATTTGCAAATCCAAAGGGTTGAGCAGAGACTAGTTATCCCTGCTCACTCCCCCAACACATACACATAAGTATACACACACACTGTACCACATTACTCATACTCTTGAAATTATTGAGCATAAATGCCACGATCAAGGTACAAACGTGAACAATTTTGAAAGAAAATAAGCCCCCTTTGGTGGGATGACCCCACCCCCTCCTCGCCTTCAAGATTTTCCAGCTTCATTAGCTTGGACTGCTGGAACTAACATTGTATTTAGATCATTTCTTTATCTACAACCTGCATTCAAACTAGTTAAGATTTTTTGAAAACATAGAAACACCTGTGATAAGAAAAAATATTAAAATCAAGTACTTTTTAATTTTTATTTCTCAATAAAATTAACAAACACACATATATATATATATAAATATATTTAAGTATATATACATAATAAATAAAATACCACAACTACATAAAATGCCACTTTCTTTCCACTATTAGCCTAATCAAACCCTGCATTAAAAAGGTCACATTATAAAGGGTAAACAACAGTGAGTAGACCAGGGATTCAAAACACCTCCCTGAGTAGACGCAAAATACTAATTGTATTAATAGTATCTATTCTACAATCTATTCCACCCTGTATAACCTATTTCAATAGAACTTGTGTAAAAGATTTGTTTTCAAAATACGCACTATTAGCTGTATAAACCTGTGTTACTGTTGAATAGAAAATATGAAGTAATACTAAAACTGCAGTACAGTGCAATCCATGATTCCACTCTAGCCTCTATCACCTATTTCATTTCAATGAAATTACCATAAAGTTAGATACATGAAATAAGCTAAAAACCTGAACTTTCAATCACTTATAAGTATCAACTTACATGTACCATAAACTTACTTACAATACACCAAATATCTATTGAAGAATTTGAAGTACCTGCGCAAACAATATTATTTAGTATTGATCCTGAGATGATTTATGTAATAGCATGGTTTACTTGGATCTTAACTTGTATAATAAATATATATAATCCGCTAGCTCTCTAGTGATGCATAATTTCAAAAATAAGATTTTCTTCGCGTAGCTACTTAAACAAAACTATGTTAACAAGTTACTCTGAAGGCTAAACACGTAAACGTATCAAGTTCAACGACATACTTGCCTCAACACCTTCATAACATTAACACAAGCTGGCATTGTGAAAACATAACATATGCACAACACAAGTAAACACGGTCAAAGTCACCTACTAAAGACCAAGGTGAAATATCTTGATTTCATATATTATGGTATCCAGATTTGCAGTTGAATGAAAGGAATATAACATTGGCAATGGTAATGGTACATAGAAAGAATGTGATAGCACCAACTACATACAAATGAAACTAAGGAGCAAAAAGGAAGTCACACACATAACAAAAAGGCAAGATGCTGTTGAATTGCATATATATACAAGTTAACACTATGTATCTTTGGCATATACATATCATAATGGCAGATGGGTAACTCTTAGGAAGACCATATAACTTAATACACACAGACTTAGCAAAACTGCCAAAGTCAATATTTTAACAAGAATGTTATTGTTAACAAGTCCTGCAGCCGTAAAAATAGAACTATATATCTGAAAAGACAGATTTGTAATGAATTATGACAAAGTAAAATGTTCACTGTTGGTCACTCAAACTCATTATTCCTAAGTTTCATTTAAGGTGTTCACACTTGTACAAGCATTGCTTTTTAGTGAACCCCTCTGTTTCCAACATGTATTTCTTAAATTTGTTTTAAATGCTTATAATTGATTTGTAATGTTTTGTTGGAAACTGAATAAATTTTAAATATCTTGAATAACATATTTCAGTTGAAATGAATGAGGAAAAAAAGATATTGTTCTTTACTTCTTTTCTAAAGATTTAATGAGAGCTATCATCATTGATTGCATTTGTTGATTATGTTGCTGTTGTTGTTGTTGTTGCTGGAGGGCTTGTTGCTGTTGATGCAGCATCTGATGTTGCATAAGCTCAAAGCGACGCTCTCGGATTGCTTCTTCAGCTCCCCGTCTCTCTTCTTCCTCTCGTCTACTCTCCATCTCTTCAGCTCGCTGTCTCTCCTGTTCCTCTGGTGCCGCATTCGCCTTGGTGTCTAAAATGCTACATGTATATTAAAAATAAGAGAAAAGGGGAGTGTCAATTTTAAACTGTGTAAGATATTCAAGAGCCTGCATGATGTGGTGTGGGTACTGCATTCACCTTGGTATCTCACATGAAATATAAAACATAAAAGAAAAAGGAGTTTTTAAAGTCAATCTACATGTTGTACATGAAGAACACTAACTGAATGTTGGTTTACATAATACTAAAAATATATTAACCCATTGCTTACGGGAACCTGGTGGTCTCTGTGTTAAGTCAATGGGAATAAGATAATTGAGTAGTCAAAGGGTTAAAGGGATAGTTGAGTTTGGTATAGAGGGCGCTACACAAAATAATTTTTTAGTCAGATAATAAAAAACTGAGTGTCAAATTCGAAAGAGCATACAATTTTAATGACAATAAGCTTTATTGTGGGGCCCCACAATTAGTTAATAACTTTGAACCAGCCAGTTTCTAAATAGTTGTTGTAAATCTCTTTTTCTTATCACTATTTCTACAAAACATCACATCCACAATATATGCACAAGTGTTTAGAGAGTGCCCTCTTGATTTTTAACGGCTTTTTAAAAACGATAATGGAATTTTTACTTAGTCATTTGTAATTTTGTTTTCCTTTCGACGATGTTGAGTTATAACTGTTAGTTTGTAATGTAATGGTGTAGGTTTTATGTGTGTTGAGAGGGGAGCAGAGGGGGTGTTAGGGAGTCCACGTAGAATATGTTAAATTTGAAAAATCTTCTGAAAAATACCTCTTCCTCGTTTCTCCTAATGTTTCGCAGGCCCTCTTTCTCAGCTCTTCACCTTCCGCCTTCTTCTTTTGCTCATCTCCTCTCTCCTTTGGTGCCAACTCAATGTCCTCCTCTTCATGTAGCATCCGCTCTATCGCCTCTCTGATAGCTTTCTCCTCCTTGTCTCCTCTACTACGATGCCACTTGCAGCCTTCTCCAAATAGTTCTTTGCCTTCACTTAATCTTTAAGGATGTGGATTCGGTCTCTCACTGCTCAGGAGTCCACCTTCAACCCCTTCCTCTGCATGCCTTCCGCCACCTGTTGCCATGCTCTGGCTCAATCTCCAGTTCTGTATTTGTACTGGAAGGGGTTGGCCAGAACCACTTCCCCTATTAATATATTTATGCTGTTGTTGTCCCAGGACATTCTGCAGTACAAAAAATGAAAAATAAAACAATGATTTAGATAAAATGGAATTCTGAAATCATGTTAAATGGTACTATACATGTGTAGACCTATCTAGTCTATATTGTAATAATGAAAAACATCATAATCATATCATGAATGCATTATATTTTTGGCGTTATAATTTTATGACAAAAAAGGTGGAACACGATTGTACAAAGGATTTTGAGTCGCAAACACATACCTATTCATGCATGTTTGTTTCTCTTTGTATAGACTAACCCCTTTTCTGCTTAAATGCTTATGTATCATGTGCTATGTAAGAACCTTATCATTATCATTGAATTTCAAATTATATTTAATTCTAGTAGGCCTAGATCTATGGATCTATAGCTATAATTTAACATGATGCACGTAATGGAAAACATACCGATTCACAGATTTCGAAGGCTTTGCTGCTTTCACAGGCACGATAGGTACCACCTCGCCAACCTCCTGTAACAAAAAGATGAGAAAGTAATTTGTAACATTCTGACATTAAAATTTCCACAATTAGTTTAACGTCATAAGTTTGAATGCACTGGTGGGGCATAAGAAGATAATTTTGTGATGCTTCAGACAAAACTTTTGCCGAGTTGCAGACATAATTGTGTGTGTGTGTGTTTTTTCTTACATTTTATTTAATTACAGTAGTCTAGACTAGGGAAATCAGTCTGGTACAGGAGCAGGGGTGAAGTTTGTGGTACCCCTGCTCTACTAATAGTAGTTAGATTCCTTTCAAGAATGAGAGTGAGACTGAGTGAGAGAGAGAGAGAGAGAGAGTGAGCTGTCTGACTCTGACTCCGAGTTGAGTTATTGTGTTGTGAATGTGAGGGTAAAACCAAACAAACCCTAGAACTAGATCTAGGCTAGCCTGGAAAACACTTGCAAACAATACATTTTCAGGGATGTTTAATTCAGGACACAATTTCAAGGAGAGTAGACTAGATCTAGGTCTAGGCCCCTATAAACTAAAACTAAATCACCATTTTGCACGATCAGAGGCTATAGGCCTACTAGCCTAAGTTAGATCTATAGATCTAGTCTATCTATACTAAGATCTAGACTAGAGTCTACTACTAGTCTAGGCCTACTAGTACTACTAGAGGTCTACTACTAGCCTAGATCTAGTAGGCTATTAGCCATCAAGACAGTAGTAGATCTAGAGATCTGAGTCAGAGACGATAAACTGGCAATACACAACAACATTGCAATGCAATGCAATGCTGGCCCTGCGCATGCAATACAGTACAGACGGGACTACCGCACGACTAGTGTACTACTCAGTAGCACAACTTGTCTCGAACAAGCCACAAAACGGCTTGTATCATCTTTCAACAATTCATCGTCCAATTTTAAAACAATTCATGTTATATCCATAGTATAGTTAAGAAACAATATTCGATAAAAGAAACTCACCGAAGAGCCATTCGCGTTGAAATTCATTTTCTAGTCTCTGATTTGATGTCGATCGCGTCTGCATCTATACACTTTTATCAGAAGAAAAAAGTTCCCGGGCCAGCTATACGAGCTCTCTGATTGGCTGCTGATTCACTTGGGTTGTCAATGAGAACGGCCATAGATTTGGCCAAAACCCGTTCTAGATTTTAGGGCCTCAGCGGTCATCCAACTGTTACTATAGTAACTTCTCGTTTTTGCACACGAACCGCAGATTCTAATTCCCCAATGAGTTTGCGAAAATTACCTAATATCAGAATCATGAGAGATCTATTTGGTTCATGGTGAAGGAGTTGACCTTACAACATTACACTATGTAATAATGATGAATGATGAATAGTGCCAGACAAAAACACATGTTGATCAAAGTACCAATATTTTGATCACAACAGATTCATACATGTACATGTAGGTATGTCCGTCCCTACATTGTAAAAGCTTTGCACAGTGGAGAGGTACATGTTCATACATTTTTCTTTAAATTCGCTGTTATGATGTATTTTTTGATTTTTAGTTGTTTTTTGGTTGTCATTGTTTTGTTTTTATTATTTATTTCATTTGTTTTATATTGGGTCTTTTTAAGGCTGTTTTACATGTCATAAATTGTCACTCAATTATCTATGTTACACTATAACTTTGAAATTTGTTATCCAATGTATAACAAAATTGAGAATGATCCTATCTGTTTGGATTGACATCAATAAAGTTTGAAATTTGAATTTGAATTATGTGTACAAAAGGCTTAACAATATACCTGTACGATACATTCCAAAGAGACAAGACACATCATCCTCTCACAATATTCCAGACTATCCAGACTAAACTGGGTGAAAGATAAGAAATCTACTGCAGACAAATATCAGAGTATCTCACTGCACATCCTCCGCTCAAAAGTAATGAAATTCTGAAATGTCAAGGAACATACACTCCCCGTTTCCTCTCATCAAAAAGGTCATCGCTGCCTCCTAGACTATAGAATCCTAAAAATAGTCCATAATTCAACATTTTCATCAAAATATTTGCCATGGTTGATGGAAATCAGAAAAATATAGGTCTGTACATGAATGGATCTACAGTGTATCATGGAATACTCTGTACTAAGACTTTTAGTTGAAAATCGATTGTACCTGGGTATTGAATAAGAATATATTCCCTGTCAATATCAAATTTTCATGAACAGCATTACCTCATCATTTTTTAATACATATAATAAGTACAATTGATACATACATGTTCCATGTTTGACCATATACTACAGCCATGTATGCACATACATTTCTGCATTTCAAGGCAGCAGGAATGTAAATTTCTATAGAAACAAAATTTAAATCATGCCCCCCCCCCCCCCCTCCAACTTTGAGATGGGAAGAGCATGTGAAGGTCACTCATACAAATTCTTATCTTTCCAATTATATTAGTGGAATTGATTCGCTTCATAGATGCATGACTTTAACCTTGAGAATTATTTATCAGTCGTCTAGCTCTGCAATAGAAATAGTTATATCACTCTCGTGCACAACCTTGCACATTTTGCAAGCAAAAATATTTTTAGGTTCACATACAGAACACCTGTCAGCTGACCAAATAAACAAATAACTTCTTTTTTAAATCAGAACAAATTCTGTTCCTATCTATAGTGTAGTGGTATTTTGCAAGTAACAAGGATCTTGCTAGCATACTATTATAATGAAATGTACACCTACTTTTTGTGCATTTACATAAGTTGGAGGCAAGATGATATTTTGGGGGAATTAAAGGGGATAAGGTGGTGTTATTATTAAAGGAATTGTAATTCAATGATCTAAGTCTTAAAATAGTTTTAAATAAAAAAATACAACACTTCAGTCGATCCTCACCTAAAATATTTGATGGATTGCTGGATACCGAAGTTAATACTCATGACAATCTTGCAAATAGAATGATTACCATTGATGGTAGTATTAAAATTAATGGTAAAATCCAAGGAAGCCTAGATTTAATTGGCCACCGAGTGATTTTGCCATGGTAGTTAATATTGATGGCAAAGTTACCATCAATGGTCAGTTGTATGCATCGGGCAGAGCCCTTTAAAAGAAAGCATGTCACTAATTACAACCTTCTCCTTCAATTACTGTGATGTACCAATTCATGTACATGTCTGTAGGACCGAAAGATGGCACTGAAAATGATTAGCTGGCATTCACAGTAGAATTAATTAATGTACTAAATCTTGTTTAGGTTTTAACACATACATGTACCATACTGTACATGTAAGTTGGCTATTTCACAAGTGTGAACTTTTCATCTGTAAGAACTTTAAATGCTTTCCCTAAAATATTACACTGTAAGCCTGAAACACTGCATGAGGTCCATATTACGGTATACTAATTCAATAAACCTGGCCCTGGTTTTAGATCACATTTAACAAAGGAATACTTAGACCTCAGACATAGTTCCTTTGTTAGACTGACTTTGAACAAAACCTTTGACCTAGCATTGGGTTTAAATTGTATTAGAAAAGGTATCAGGCAAAGATTTGTCATCATGAAGATTTATGACTCATGATTGATTATTTACATTTGTAATGATTGCACACATGAATATTTTTCTTTCTTTGGTGCTGTTTAATGATAATGCAATTGTTCGTCACATATGAATTGATCTGATGTTTTCTTTTCTATAATCTCAGAAAGATAATTTGTAGAGAGTTTGACATTTGGAGCTTGTTATACATGTATCAGTGGCCAAAGAATACATTGTAAGAAGGGTTTAACTTTGTTTAATTTAAAGAATTAGAATATTGGCCATTGGTCCAGTTGGGGAAGAATTTGAATCAAACCATTCAATTACATGTACAACAACAACACAAACACCAAAAGAAAACACAGGGAATGTAATCTTTGTACAGTGAATCTTGTTCGCCCAAATGGTATATGGGGGACATGAAAACAAGTACATTAAATCTAAATACAAATGGATGTGTAAGTCAGAATCATGATTTGGAGTACTCCATCAGGATTTATTGCGATCAATTCTCAGACAAAACACAAAAAAGGAACGTGGAAGCAGTTCTTCAGACAAAACATAGAAAAGGAACGTGGAAGGAGTTCTTCAGACAAAGCGCAATACATGCTGTGGTTGCCCTTGGTAACAAAGGATAACACTGCATGGGTACTTTATGCTTTGTATGATCAGCATGATTCTCGACAGGGATTTTAATTTGTTGGTACATGATTGAAGAATTTATCACAGAATCAATAACTAACTAATGTAAATATTTATTTGGACATACAAGTACCACTGAAAAAAAAAGTACTTATAGCCTCTGCACAAAATGATCTTGCATGTGTCATAAATCAATACAAAGCCAATTATAACAAGGCAGAAATCCATTTATGACTAAATGAAATTCATTTATGACTACATGACATTCATTGCATTGCAGACAATGTATGTAAATGCAGATTTTTTTCTTTTCTTTCACCAACTACATACAGTACATGTACAGTGTATGTACAGTATAGGGCCCAATGCCAATAAGTCATTTATGGCAAAGTGCAGTTAATTAAAATCAAAAATTCAACTACATGTATCTATTTTTTTTTATACTTAATTATGTTTGAGAGTAGTACTATTTAAGAGCATTTTTTGCCATTGTTTAGTATTTCCATTGTTTATTAAAGTATATGTTAAGTATCTCTCCTCAAAAAATACATCTAAAAAGAAAAGAACATTCCAAAAGCTTCAATGGGTGGTGTTAGAAAGGATTCTTCTAGTTGTGATGGCATGAATACACTTCTCTTCATACTTGTAAGTTATCATTATTAATTTTCCCCTCACTAAAAACTGATAACATTTCCCTCACATTCACTGCTCACAGATTAATGAAGCAAACAAAAAACACTTCCTAGGATGAAGGATGTCTTTTGTGTTTTTATTGTACATTATAATATAAATTAATAAAAAACTAAACTACCATGCACTTTCACGACTATTTAAATGCTACATATAAACCTGAAAGGATGTCTTTACAACTGTACATAATTAAAAGATAACACATAGTGTAATAAAATATGTACAAAACTCCACTAGTCCCACTAATATGGAAGATTTAAAGTAATTCAACATAAGTTTGGTATTCAAAACCCCATTAGCATTGCATACGGTATGGAAATTTTAATTAGTTGGCAGATGCGGCCATTTAGTCACAAATTCTCCCCTAATTGATAATGCTGCGCTGATCATGCTAATTTCACCTATACAAGGCCGGATAAATCAATAAAGCATCAGCCGCCACACACAGTTCTTGTGCAAACTAGCTCCGATAGTGTTGGGGGATGGCATGATGTACTTGGCAGACAAAGGCTTGCAATTAGAAGAGGAAGAATATGTGTGCGGTTTAGCAGATTACAAAAATGTACACAATCTTAATGTATGGATACAGTGTTCATATATGTATATGTAATAATAGCAAGTATTTGATGTTTATCTTTCTGTTTGATAATTCATACTACATTTAAAAAAAAGATAAAGTGTTTTTCTATAGCATACATGTACTTGACCCCGAAAATCATATTTCTGAGTTAAAGTAGATTCCGAGAAAGAAGATAAAATTAGAAAGAGCACCATATGAAAGGGCAACAAACAAGATGCATATATGTACATGTACAAGAAAACAAAATTTGTCAGTGTATTGATGCGATGATCTTGAGCAAGAACAGACTGTGTACATCTTGTAATTGGTTGATATTACCATTGTTAGGCCCATACTTTGTGACCCCTCCCCATTTTCATAAAGATTATAATGTATTAATTGAAATATAAGGTTTATTTGATATGTTATTTTTATGTTAATAAATACCGGTACTCTTATGATTATTTTGGCGTGTTCAATACAACGCATTCATCCTGTTATTTACAGAAGTCTGATGGTATTAAACATGTACTATCAAGATATTACTAAAATTATAAATTATAAATGGTAGAGCTGAACAGTGCAGATATTGTCACGATAATGACTAGCCGAAGGTGTAGGAATCTCAGACAAAGCAATATAAGCAACTGAGGCATGCTTGCCACTTCCAATGATTCCTATCCTTCTTCTCCCTTCCGACCGACCGACCAAAGAAAGTGCCACCCTCAAGCGAGTAATCATTGCACAAGAAGAAGGGCACGCAAACCAATATGTAAATGTGTAATTGGTAAAAATCTTTGAAAGTAGGCCTTCTGAACAACTGCCAGATTTTGGGGGCACAAGTGGCCATTGCCCTCTTCCTTTTGAAATGCAGGTGGCATACAGGTACCACCCCCCCCCCCCCCCCCAAAAAAAAAGGGCCTCTTAAAAAAATTGACCAAAAGGTCGCTGGTTTGCGAGAGCATTAGGGAATATCAACTGCATGCAGGTTAAGTTATAATCCGATAATGAACAAGACTTGTTGAGTTAGTTATCCGGCCAATTGTTAATTTACCAAGCACAGTGCTGATTACTTATGCACCTTAATTTTGTATGGGCTAGAGCTCCGCATACGCACCTCTCAGCCGTGCATTATAATTTTTAGCCGTGTGTCAATATTTTTTATGGGAATTTGTTTGCACCATAGGTGTGGTAGGAAAGAATGATGCACTGATATGGTATCATTTGATCCATTAGATTTGTTACATTCTTGAACCTGTTTTATAAAGTGTGATTAATTTTTTTCTTCAATTATTTGTCTATGCTTGGACCCTCCCCTGCTCATAACTGTGTAACCAGGAGAAACATTGTCGCCAACATTAATCTAATCCCCTAGTGACTGCCCAATATCTTAAAATTGGAATTGCCCAAGGCAAGAAGATAGTAGAAATGCATAAGCATGGTCCATACTCCATATAAGAAGCTTTTATGCCTATGTTTCTGAAATAAAAACCAAATCTGGATTCTACAATGACGGATGCATGTTCGGTGATGCATTCATGTATCTCTTTCTCCAGGCTATAATAAAAAAAACGATAATATTTGTTACAATTGTGCAACAGCATGATTCTTAATAAACTGTCCGCACATGCATGTGTTTGATATTTAGGAAGATTTTAAAAGGGCTTAAGTTTTACCAAATTAGAGATAGAAATTTTGGTTATGCCATGAAGACAATTTTGATAATTCTATGCATACAAGTACAGACACCTGCATGGCATTTCGACTCCCCTTATCTACATGTTCATTCACGTTCATAAGTAATTGGTTCAAGAGTTGTCTCTCCATCAATTTGTTCAATTAAAAACCGATGCTAAGCACGATGTGATGCAATTTTCATGCAACACGAAAGGGTACTCTTGTTACGGCAGAAAATCCCACTAATTACGCATACATGTTGCCTGGTTCACGCACTACTATCCAACACATAGATGGACGTACATGTATACAGTCTCCCCTCTAACAGGGCCTCCTTGCACAATTTTCATCCTCATATTTAATTCAATTGGACTAAGCCGGCCGGGCGAGCAGAGCCTGGAGAATTGAGGACATTAGTGCTCAAGTGCCAGCCACACTAGACGTGTCTTCATCAGCTCGAGATTGCCAAATAGCCCGCTATTTCTGATTTGGGAAATAATCCCGAAGTTACAAATCGCGTCTTCATCAGCTCGAGATTGCCAAATAGCCCGCTATTTCTGATTTGGGAAATAATCCTGAAGTAACAAATCGCGTATTCACTATCTCGAGATTCAACCTCGAAACTTGAAACTCGACCTTGAGAAATTAGCTCAAGATATTTTGCTCAGCGTTAGCGCATAGGGCGAGTTTTCAGTCTGGTGAAGACGCATCGGAAAAATAGCTGGATATTTTGCCAAATAGTGGGATATTTTGCAAACTATCCCAAGATATCTTGGGATGACAATCCTGACCAAATATCCTTCTAATTGCTACTTCGGTCTGATGAAGACGCACCGGAAAAATAGCTGGATATTTTGCCAAATAGTGGGATATTTTGCAAACTAGACCAAGATATCTTGGGATATTATCCCGACCAACTATCCAACTAATTTGCTACTTCGGTCTAATGAAGACGCAAATTAGCTGGATAGTTTGCGATCGGATAGTTCAAATAGCTCGATATTTGGCAATCTTCAGATAGTGAAAACAGGCCTACTGTTCATTAGAAATACCTTTCCTCTTCTGAATCTGAGCTCCCTCTTGTGTACTTAAAATTATGGCCACATGAGATTATCCACTCTGCTAGGGTTCAGAAGGTGAGGTTTAATTTATTTCTTGAAGGGTATTTGTTTATATCAGATGCCAGAGCTTCATTTTAAGGTTGAATGGATAAGCTCAAATGAGAGGCAAACTCATATAAACGAATATTCAAATAGTATACACTATCTATTTTTTTTTAAAGGATGTCACCTCTACCGTTATGAAGTTGTAGAAGTAATTCGTACCTCTTATTATTTTCATACATAAACATACCTTAAAGGGATCCGGTAACTTTGTCTCAGATTCTGAAACAAAATTCTGGATTTAGCTCAAGATGCAATGATAATTATAAACCTTTAGGTCAGTCAGGAACCCCATGACTTTTACAAGCCGATCGCCTGTCTGATTATCAAGATATTTATGATTGGAATTACAAATTTTGAAAACTGTTCGCCTGACGATCCCTTTAATGTGTAAACTATGTACCTATTTCCTTCACCCTGCACTTGTCTTTGTATAAAAAGCCCAGAGTAAATGCTCTGGAATCATGTACATGTACCTTTGTATCTTTCTGCATCTTACACTGTTTCACAAATCCGGGATATCCCCCTACTGTACATGCACCCCTCCCCAAAACCCTTCTCCACCTAACTGCTCTCTACACTCGTACAGTTCCAATTTAGTCTGCTGTGAGAACCAAAAGGGCATTAACCATTTCAGGAAAGGATTTATTTTTAGGGCTAAATTGATCACATATTGTTCTTCAAATCGGCAACAATACTATTTTTCTTTTATTGCTACAATGGTAGAATAAAATGCAATGTCTCTGAAAACAATATACACGGGCGAGAACGCTGTCAAAATAAATGGCCACTTTTTATTGAAACAAATTATTGTAATCTCTCAACATGTTGCTAACTTAAGGATTTTAAAACTTATTTTCCTTCATAAAGTTCCTAGCATCAAATGCAATATGGTCTTCAAACAAAAAAAGATGCAGTGTGTGGAGAAATGTTTGCCCTTTCTACAATGTTCTTGTGTTTCTAGTATATTTTAGGGTTATGAATCAATAGTAATTGAGCCCGACCACAAAATGTGGAGTAATTGTCATGAAAGGGTTAATTCGTATTCTTTGTTATAGTTAATGCCCTTTTGACATCTCATATCTGTCTTTTGTAAATACTTTGCAGGTCTTGGAGATGGATGGGTGTGCGATGTGAAGAAGGCGCTTAAACACTAGATAAGAGGATATGAAGAAGGGCCCCCCAAGTGCCTCTAGGCAAGGTGCCATGATAACAAACAATCAGACAGACAGACAGAGAAGAGGCAGGGTTCTGATAAAGGTGAAACTAGCTGCATTTACACTGCAAACAAATATCATAGATTTTGCTTACATTCCATTGAAGACAAAACCGAAATTGAAAATTCCACCTCTGGATTAATTTTTTTGTTTAATGCCTGCCAAAATTTCATTTTTTTAGAAGTGTACATGTAAATCCCCACTCTTGAAAATTCGGTAGGATTCCTTGTATCAGTGCTAACAGCAGCAAGTGCCATTACTCACCCAAAAATTGGAAAGAGCAAACATTAACGATTTCTTATGGGTTTCTCTTTAAGTGTAAATGGCAGTTTAAAAAATTCAAAATTTTTTCAAAATGGGGCTTGGGATGTGTGAAAGGGCCTAATGATTTGTGGGTTTTTTCATTTCTATAGTGGAGAATACCATAGCATTGTCTTATGAAATGTATTATTCTTTGAATACTTTCACATTTGAAATTAAACCATATATTACTTCAAAGACTTGGATGAAATTTTGATTGAAACAAAGGTAGGTGCAGGATCACACATAAAGGAAAAGAAAATGGAACTGGGGGATCCAATGTTTGGAACAAAATAGTTCATAACATACTGTACATTCATGCAAGTCCCTTTGATAGGACAATGACCAATTATAGGCATACAATCAAATCTGTCTTCTTTGGAATTCAGGGCAAAATAAACAGCAATCTTACACCATCAATACACTTTAGGCACTACCACCACGCATCAAATCACCCAATTGCTGTGAAAGTATTCCAAAATGTACTTAATAGCTCAATAGCACCTTGAGCTAATTGTGACTATGCATGCCACTTAAAAGTGACCATGATAGGAGTTAACAAATGACTAATGTGCCATACATGTAGCGTCACTCTGTATCAGTATCTGACAGACAGCGAGTGAGAAACAGAGAGAGATAAATAGAAACAAAGAGAGATAAAGAGAAACAGAGAGAGATAAAGAGAAACAGAGGGAGATAAAGAGAAACAAAGAGATAAAGAGAAACAAAGAGGGAGAAAGAGAAACAGAGAGAGATAAAGAGACAGAGAGAGAGAAAGATGAAGAGAGGAAGAGAAAGAAATGAGACAGGAAGAGGGTGAAGGAGATTAATATATTTAGAGGGAGAGAAAGAGCATGAGCAAAGGGAATGAAAGGAGAGTGATAGTGAAAGAGAAAGAAAGGAATTTGAGAGAATGAGAAAGAGGGGAGGGAATTCAAGACCACAAGCGAGAGGGGAGGAAACGAGAGTGACAGAGAGAGAGACAGAGTGAGTGAAATAGAGAAACTGTAGTAAGAGAGAGAGGAAGAGAGAAGGAAAGAGAGAGTGTGTGTGCATGTGGGTGTGCATGTGGGTGCGCGTGTGGGTGAGTGAGAGAAAGAGAAAGAGAGAGAGAAAGAGAGAGAGAGAGAGAGAAAGAGAAAGAGAAAGAGAAATATAGAGAGAGAGAGAAAGTGGGAGAGAGAGAGAGAATGGGAGAGAGTGAGTGGGAGAGAGAGGTAAGGTGGAGTTGAGTAGGTGAGAGAGAACTAGAGTAGATTGGAGGGAAAGCTGATCCATTATAGGTGAGGTATAATGGCATTATCAGTCTCATTAACATCACTTACTCTGCTGGATGGATGGCTAGTTCATAAACAAGGAATGAACGCGGCCACCTGCCTGCTGCCTTGTTATTCATGTACACATGCATATACAACCTGTAAATGCACGTGTCTTGTATCTATAGAACACATCTGAAGGAAATCAATTCTGAGCCGATGGGTTGATTTTTATCAATTAAAGATTACTTACTAAAGATATTCAAATTCATGAAAACAGTTTTTAAGGTATAAATTTTCTATCATGATTTCTACAACTGTAACTTGATACATGTACAACTGTACAACTGTACAGGCAATGACTGATGTATAAACAAAGAGATATAAAGAGACTTAGATAAGATACAGAAAGAGACAGATATAGAAAGAGATAGATGAAGAAAGAGGTAGAGGTAGAAATAGACAGAGTGAGAGTGAGAGAGAAAAAGCGGTGATCAATACATGCACAAACGACCCTCAAACGGTAATCAAGGAAAATTCCTTTTGCAAACAACATATTTTCCTATTTCTGAAACACCTGTACATCGTACATGTGCCAAGTCATACACTTTCTGTGCAATCATCGTTTAGAGGCAATTAGGTCAAGAACCTGTCAACACAATTCCTCTGCAAAAGTAGAGTCCCTCAAAGAGCCTTCATGTGTGAGAGAATGCACACCCAACTCTATACATGTATGTACATGTACGCGGTGAAGCATTAAATTCTCTAGAGGGTCAAAAGTTTACATGCTTGTGTATTGGAAATAAGGAATGTAGTACTACTATAAAATTAAGTGTACCAATACTATTTAAATGTACATATACCATTTACACTGTTGCCTATTAAGTTGGAGTATATGTTTTAATCTCTTTTTTCTTGAAATAATTGGGCAATATGGTTTATTCTGGATAAAGTTAAATCTCTAATATTTATTGATCAATTTAAATGACTCTTTTAGATTGATCAATAAAGTTCTGAGAAGATATGAAATTTATCTGGCAAAAATAAATAATTTTCTCAAAATCACTTAATGAAAAGAGTTAAACAAAAATCTATTCCAACCTTATAGGCAACGGTATATCAACTATGTTAATTTGTTTGTATGTACTGCTGGAGAAACATTACTTGTGCTCTATTACAAACAATAGGTCTATACATGTAGCTTCACACATTTTCCCCCTATTTAAATTTTTTTAAATGTTGTTTTCATATATTGAGATGTTCACATCTAAGGAAGACAGCTCCTGTCAAAATACCTGATCTTTAAAGATACCCAATATCAGGGAAGGCCTGTCTTTTAACAGAATTTTTCTTTATCCAATGTGTTAACACTGTGCACGATTGCCTTTAAAGGTCAATTACAGTTACCACTGCAGAAGTCAAACCTGTTGGGACCGCACAAAATTATTAGACTTATGCTTTAAAAAAGAAACTTCTTGAAGGTCAAGGTTAAATTATTAAAGTACTGCATCATACTTTTGAATAAATCATAATATTACATACATGTAACCCCAGCTTCAACTAATTTCTGCTAATCTAATAATGAATATAATCAGATCATTTGTTTTCTGATAAGTCCACATCTACTGTAGATCTATACAATGGACAAATTCATTTTTGGATGAAAAAAAATCTCTGGAAATAATATGATTGCAGGGTCATAAGGGAGAACAGTATTGATACTGTTGAGGCTTCCTTAGGTTAAGAATATTATATTCATAGTTATATAAAGATGACTGAGTTGATCAAAAAGAGTAATATCTGAAGAAAATAAATTTGATTCTGGAATAGAAAGGAATTTCACAACCGGTATTTTTATTTCTTTTTCCAAGATTATATTTTGTCTACACTATGTGATTTTAGCTTTGAAAATGATTGTATCCTATTAAAATATTATGACATCAAGATGGCCCAGCCTTATTTAGAGGCAGGATCTGAAAAATATTGAGAAAAGCTTAAGTCGATTGTGTGCTTTATGGGACACAAACTCAAAGATTAAGGTATATGCTGGTAAATTTCACCATAAATAGACTGAAAATGAATGGACTGAAGGTAAAAAATTGATTTAAATAATATAGAGTATACTCTCAAAATTTCTATTCCCAAGTTTTGTTTGCATAATAATATATTAAAATAACTCATGTGAATGCAGTGCATCAATGAGCAGAAATTGTGCTCAGAGAGAAAACAGCCAAAAGATTCACTCTAAAATGAAATAATTTGAAATAAATCAAAATGACAATACACTGTACATGTATTCAACAAATAAAGCAAGCTTGACAGGAGAACTTCTCCTAAATTCTCAGGTTCTTTAAAAATGCACTTCATTTCAGCTCGCCCATCACATCATATAACTTGTGACTGCCGGGCACTAAGCTAACATTTCAAAGATGCAACTCGACACATACTCGCCTTATTTTCTTTAAAACATTCATGAGTTGCCCTGAAGCATGGCAAATATATATTTCTGCATTTCACGCAGTCAAGACACGACATACTCTGTGCTGTGAGATACTATCTCTATGTCTTGACGTCAATAAGGCTTTCAATAAGGGGGCGTTCAATATCTTGTATGGTTATATCATGTGTAGGCAAAGGCTGGTTGTTATTGTGTTTGAGTGCTATGGGCAGGGAAAGCTAGGATTTATGGTGGGGAGGGGGGGGGGATTGCGCAGAAAACCAATATCACAGTGCTCATGTTCGAGTACTTGGTAAAGTTCAAATGAAACGTTTACAAGAATGCAAATAATGTGTATGTCTAGTTAATATTGGACATGTACACATGTAGACCACTTCATGCCGGATGAGCAATAAAATGCATAGAGGTTTAGTTTGGTTCTAATACACAATAGAGCCCATAAACAGAGTCACCATTAATTAATGCTGACGACTCAATGTATGCAAAATACTGAACCTGAAAGCATTTTGGGAGTCGTGGTGTTAATGCATTATAGATTATTCAGGGTCACAATTAATGACAAAAAGGGACACCCATACAGGACAATACTTAATTAGCAAATGCTAATCCCCTATTTCCTCTTCTATAAAGTGCATACGTGTTTATATGTTCAGTGTACATGTACATGTACATGAACACAGGGTAAAGAGATGGTTTGAAATGGATACTCGATTGTAAACAAAGAGTCTTTTAAACATATATACACTGTACATGTATATATTTTAGTACAAAATGGTATTTCCAACAGGTGGTTGTATTTTTCTCATTCATTTTGTCAGTATTTCTTTTTGCAATTTTAATCATACACTGCATTGTTAATATAAGGAGGCTGTATCACTTTACTTGAATAATTGATAAAGTCTGGGAGTGCACTAAATTTTGGATGGTAATCTGATCAGGATCCCTTTGGAGTGTTTATACATGTAGGTCCTGAAATTTTAAAGTGTACCAGCTACCTAAAAGAAAATATCATTTGTATACAGCTAGAATGCATAGAATCAGCCTCAATATAGGCTAGCTGATAAGGACTTGGGATCTGTGCGAGCCTTAATTCCATGAGTCATGTAATAGACTCACAAGTCGCTCTTACATGTACATGTTTGTTTAATAACCAGGGGTGTATTTACTGTTGGAGTATCTCTTCATAGAAGTAATGTTAGAAGCTCATAGTTTTAATATTATATAGCCTGATGGAACCTGTTACATACAGAACTAAATACATTTGGTGGTTCGAACACTTTAATAACATGTTTTATATTCCTAGTCTTTACTTTAATAGCGCTTAGAGACCTCGGTGGTAAGCACCTTATAAGCACCATTTTAATTATTATTATCATTACTTTGAAGTCTTGACGGTTCAAACATTTTTTGTTTATGCACTGTTCCTACTATGTATTATATCTCGATGTAACCCACTGAATGTTATCATCTGTAAACAATAATTTTACATGGTGAATAAATAAAACAAACAAACAAACAAACAAACAAAACAAACAAACAAACAAACAAACTCACCTCATCTGTCTGCATGTTGGATTGCATCTGGATCTCCTCCAGCTCAGAGCGCATGTTCATGTCATTCTGGTCTTCCATCTTTATTTACTTGTCGTGGGGGTAACTTTGGGAAGTTTAACTTTCAAGTCGTCTTTCAGCCTTCCTGGTATTATTTACAGAGTGCCTCTAGATATTATTGCCTCTAGGTCTTGATTATTGCCCTCTCTTGGAATGCTTTTGAGGATTCAACGATGCCTGGCGAACTCTTTGAGATGGAATAGATGCTACCAGTATCGTTCAAATCCTCTGTGCATGTAGCTGTACAAATGAAGAAGAAGAAAAAATGGAAGAATTAATTTTATTTGAAATTGGCAGTAATTTCTTATAAACTGAAAAATAAGACTGAATCAGATATATTCTAGAATGAATACAAACATCGGCTAAAAGTATAATGGTCACAAATGTGTACAATCTAACATACACTGTACACACATGCAATACATACATTGATAGATCCTCATATTTTTTAGTTTTGATCTTTACTGAAATGCCTCAACCAAATACATGTACACTGTAAGATATGCTTTGAGACTTCAGCTTTGCAAGAAATAGAAATGCACAACACAAAGTGATAAGAATAATCATTCACAAGATTCACCTGACACCATACATGGATACATGTACTGTATGTTAAACATGCTCAAATGTGCACTCTTCAAATAAAGTTTAATTGCACATCTGCGGAAAGATGCAAATTTGAAGGTATGACTGACAGATACCCTAGGACAACTTTTTTTTCTTCCATTTTCATCTATCATAGCTTCAGTAAAAGTGAGTTCATCTGAAATAGCCAAGTGTACCACGAAATGCTTGCATCCCAAACGCTGTAATAATATCGGTGAGTTCAAATTAGAAATTCAACCTGGCACCAGGCAGGCAGGGAAGTGCCTTGAGACAAGTAAGGTGTCATCCCCGCTACAACTTTGACGCGGGACGCCATCCAATATTAAGATGTGGGTCCATGCACTTTAATACATTACATTTAAATACACAAGCTTCAATGTGCCTACATGTACATACATTGTGCATGAAGATTACCATGCAGGTATTCCCAAGATGGCCGGCAGGGAAGTGGCACATTTCACAGCAATGTTAAATGGAGACCCCCTATCAATATGTGAGCGGTTCTAAACTTTCAGAAACCAAGAAGGTCCCCGACTCTCATGAAATATAAAAGAGCCTGTAGACAGCAAATGTTGATTGTGTGGTTACTGTATAGTGACCCACTTCATCAAGACGAACCAATAACAAATGCATGACCACTTGACAAATTAGGAGGCAAACCAGGCATAGCTTAACCTACAAATTATCAGTATGAGGGTGTACACATGTATGTTCATCATCAAGTATTTCAATGCAATATTCTTCTTTTCTTTTAACACGCTTATTGGAATAAACCTGGAGCTACATTTACACTGTACATAAATCGTCAATATATTTTTTGTAATAGTTGATTATATCATGTACATGTATATAATTCCTTTTTCTTTCAATATGATTTTTCAAACATAGATCTCACTTCATATTATTCTTGTCAGATTTTAATTGCTCATGAACCTTTAACCTTCATATTAATTATTATTAACAGTTACCCTGGCTGTATATCTGTTACTTTTTTCTTTACCCCTACCCCACATTCACACCTCAATTTCTCTTCTCCACAGTCTATACTATTAAAGGAAACCAAAACCTTCATAATAAGTTACCTTTATTGTAAAGTTTAAGATATTTAAACAATATTTCTTGTTTATTTATTTGTGTTCTTGATCCGACTTCATAACATGTGAAGTAGAATATCATTTTGCATTCTATATCTTGCATTCAGGGGAGTAGATTATCTCAATCACAAGAAAGAAGGAAAAACATGAAATTTGATGTACAAAAGGCATGGAGAGTTGTTCACAGATGATGTCATCAAATTGAATACCGCCCTCTAGTGACTAGTCATTTCAAAAGGCTCTAACTTCCTTATTCCTTGCCCGATTTTGTTCAAATTTTCACTGATATTTTTTAAATATCTTAAACTTTACAATAAAAGTAACTTAGTATGAAGGTTTTGGTTTCCTTTAAAGATACCCCTTACCCTCCCCCCCCCCCCCATCTCTCCCCCTCCATGTCCTCCCCCTCCCCATCATGTCTCCCCCCTACCTGTCCTTTCCACCCCCTCCCTACCCTAACAAGATTTCAAATATCCCAGCTCCATCCATACCAGCACATGAATTTCAGACATTCACACCGTTAATTCAACACAACAGTGAAATGTATCACCGAGGAATCTCTACATGTAATACAATAACACCTCTCTCAATAGAAGTGTCCTCTCATCCTCACCTTCCAAATGCACATATTTACAGGTAGCTAGCCTACCATCGCCATATATCTGCCACATGTACAGTACAGCTGCCAGAAATGCAGGAATTGATATACATGTACATGTACATGTAATATGTAGATACACTCTCTCTATTTCTCTTTCAAACAAACAAACAAAATGAAGACACATGACATGTACAGAAGTGTAAATAGTGAGAAAAAAAATATACTTATACGTACATACACTTGTAAAGTGAAACCTATATGTACATGTACATTATTATAAAGAATGCTGTTGTACATGTAAGCTGCTGTACGTAACAACCAGGGTAATTTAGCCAGTCACAATTATCTGTGTATTTTTAATTTTTGCCCTGATAAATCACAGTTTAAGAGCAAGTTCTAATTCAGTTCAACCACCAGCAAAATAATTACCATTGCTTACATCCATGAAAACATCTCACCCAAAATACCTTTTATTTTTCATGAGTCAATTTGAAATCAATAACTGATTATGCACAAGTTCTGTTACCATCTGGACTGCAGTTGATCTTTTAACCTTTATTGAACTGTTACATAACATAGGGCCGGTACTGATCTATTGCTTATTGGACTTTGCCATAAAATCTCAATACAAACAGATGTTCATATAGTACATGTACATGTACTACACAGTGTTTAGGCCTTTAAAGGAAAAAGGCATTTCATGAAACAAGTTTATTCATTATTATTATAATCACTACCGGTATATATTTCATTGAAATCATCAGTAATTAATTATAGTCATCACTACTACAGTACATAACTACATGTATAATCACAACTGTCACCTCTATTATCACTCATATCAAATTATGAGGCTTGCTGCCCAAACATTCTAATTTAAGCAAATATACATGTCACATTTTTAGTCTGCATTAGGAACAGATTCCAAAGTTATAGAATAAAAGTGTTACATTTTCATGTAAATAATTTTGGTGTAAATACATGGATCATATTAAACATTGGGCAGCTACATGTACAAGTGGGTCCCTACTTATACATGATGCACAACAGTGTGCCGATCTTATTATGCACACAAGTTACCTATGTCTGGCTTGATGTCGGCTGCCAAATTAACCCTTGCCAAAAAGCAATATTGCTGTGCACAGTGCCTCCAGATTTGGGTGTACATGCACACACATGAGCCGTGCTCATCATTTCTAGGAGGGTACAACGAGTATGCATTATATAGGAATGGTGCTGGCTGGTGGGAAGGGTTGGATATGATGTCACGTTAGGAATGGAAATCTACATGTATACATTGAAATGTACAGCGGAGGGATGAGCAGTCAGACTGCTTGTTGGGAGGAATGTAATTTGAAATTATACACGTACAGGTGTAACATTACAGATTTCTATGTTTGTTTGTTAGTGTTTTTGTGTGTTTGTGGTTTTTAGGAGGGGGATGCAGAAGTTGATTTTTCATATTATCTTTCCACAAAAATAATGCTTAAGAGGTTTGCAGGGCCCTCAGGGAGAACAGTATTAAAACTGGTGAGGCTACCCTGGGTAAACAAGACATGGTATTATTATTACCATTATTATTACATAGTTTACAACTTTAAATGTTCACTTCCATACATTCTACATACAGTGTACATTGTACATGTACATGTCCTTTTTCTGCACACAGTGGTACTGAATGCCACTCTTTACATTTTAATTACATGGTAAATACTAAAATACTAAATGTTACTACCAGTCTTCATTATCAACAAGACAATGCTGAACTGTAGGCTACATTTGTAGCTTACAGATGAAAGAGAAATATTCTCATGTTAACAATAGCTCTTTGGGTTGCTATAGTTACAGAAACACATTTTACACAATTTTTTATTACTATCAGTTTTAGAGCTCTTTAAAAAAAAATCTTTTACAGCTTTGCAGAGCTTATCCATTTCCCCAAACACAGAAGAAAAAGATTTTTTTACGATGCAGAATAGATGTATTGGCATAGATTGAGAGGGAAGTCTTCAGGGTAGGAAGAAGTATACACTTCCTGCACATATCATGTACATGTACCTGTACAATACAACTTAGATGTTGTCAACAGGAAATTGATTTCTGTTTTAAAAGTAAAGACCAGTATTGGAAACGCCCCAATTTCAAAAAATGAAATGCAAGCTCTTGTTACTAATCATGTGAAAGAATATGTTTTGAATAATACATGATGATAAAAATGTTGACGGGAAACTGCCTACTAATTGATATATTTGGTAAATTAGTGTATCTCTCGCCTGTTGAAAGATACAAATGCACGTGTCGCGCACGTGTGTGTAGTCCCATATACATCTTTCTGTGTACAGTGATTCTAACTTTATGAAGACTTGGCCAAATTTCTTATCATTTTGATGATTCCAGAACCTTGCTATGCTAGATGATCAACCTTTTCTGATCAATTTCACAATGTTTCTTTCACAATGCAATCGCATGACCATAACTGATCTTTAGCTTTAAACACTACAGGTGCCAATTGCACTTTGTACACTGTAGTATTAGGAAACACAAAGAAATATTAATACTTTCACATTATGAACAATCACTGCCCTATTTTTAAAAAAAAGCTACAGGTGTATGTACATGTACACCGTGTATGCAACAAATATGAAATAAATGGAAATGGAAATGTACTTGACTCTTGAAATGTATGTTCTACCTGCATGTTATTGGGCAGGTCCAAGCTATTGTCCCCTCTGGGGGTCAAATTTCATCTTTATATATATTTAACAAATTATACCTCATTTTAAAGCTGAAACTATGAATTTTATGAATCTGATAAAAAATTAAAAAAATTATCAAAATACGAAGAGTGCCAAGGTCACGAACTTCGATTTTTATTAATAAGCGTGACGTACGGGACATTACATTTTTATTTTTGTATCTCGTTTGAATTATTTTTTTTAAATTAAATATCTCAAGAATTGTAGACCATCATGCTAGAAAATAGGGAAAAAATATAAAAACTTTCAAAATTAATTAATTATGCAAATGAGGTAGGTTCCAAAGTGTGATGTCCCGTACGTCACAATTTGATCATAATTTGTTTAATTTTAATTATGAAAATAATTTTTTTTTTTAAAGATATTCTAGGAAGTTCTAATTTAGATGAATACCTAACAAAAAATAGGTTTAACAAAAATTACAAAAATTCTGTGTTAATTACATAATCAAATTAAGAAATGTGACGTATGGGACAAGTGTGTGACGTACGGGACAACCCCATATAAAACCAATGCAAGATGTGAAAAAAAATGACCAAAAGGAGAATATATACTGTGTTAGGAAACTTGTTGTATACAGGGATATATGAACATTCCAACTGGGTCCCTTCTAGGAATTTACTTGTTTGTACTGAATTTGATGTAATTAGTCTTCAAGCCAGACCCCTGGTATTATCAACTTTGGTATTTTGCCAGTTGATGTCCCCAACATTGGCAGGATGCTAAATATGTAAATCATAATAGTGTACTAGTTCCTGGAATGAGTCTAATGAAATTATATGGTAGTAGATGCACCAGAAGCTGGCTTTTTACAACTCATAGATGCTGCAGGTAAGAATCTTAGCACATGTATGCTATCAAGCTCTCCATGTGAGGTTTTTTTTATGTCATATACATGTATGATGGTAAAGAATTACAGCATACACTGTACACTGTGTACACATGATAGATGGGTAAATGGAACACAAATGGTAATATAGTGTGTATGAATATATTAATTCAATTTGTTTTCTTTGTTAAAGTAATATTTGTATTGAATTACCCCATAAATTAACACAGAGGATATTAAGTGATGGTCAGAGGATCTAATTGGGTTCTAAAACACTCTAATTGTCACTGATTTAAGTTTAAATTGTTCACATTTAACAAATTTTGACGAAAATTCTTCATTTCAATGCATTTTCCCATAGGGAAAAGTTGTCCCGTACGTCACGTGTCCCGTACGTCACATACACACATTTATGTTTTGGTATATTACATAACAACGAAAGGTCAGAAAAATATGGTAATAGTTGTGATTAATGCTTGATTCCATAATGAATTAAGATATCATTACCATAAATCTCATAACTTAATAAATTCAGAGAACTTTTATGATGAACTTATTTTTGAAAAAGTCAGAAATTCTCTGGTCCCGTACGTCACGCAGCACATTAATTACTGTACATTAAAAATTAATTTATGAATTGGTCAGAACTAAAACTTTCCATAAATGAACTAGCCCATAATAGCCACAGACTCATACCAAAAGATATCCATATAAATAATGTCATCCATTGTTATTTCTTGTTTAAAGTCTCTGAATGTCCCGTACGTCGCAAAGCAAATAGCTTGGACCTGCCCTATTACAGAGTATGCTTCTGGCTTTACACAGCCAATATTTACTTACTACCGTCTGATCCCAATGCTGTGATTATATGACACATTATCATGAACTGGCAAATTTGTAATACATACATGTACATGTGTACTGTACATGGATTTGGGGTGCATACATGTAATATCGATAAAGAATTCTGCTCTGGCAGCAATTACTCCATATTTAATAAATATACTACACTAACTGAATTCCTACGTTCAACCCTAACTCTAACCTAAATCCGAACTGCAACCCTCACCCTAATCCTACATGTACATCTTAGACAAAATAAAGCCCAGAGTGATTCTACCTAGGGAAAATGAAATTAGCCCAAACATCTATACATATAAATGTATATATAGAGTAGTCCTTACAAGAATCATAAACATTATACAGGTAAATGTCTTGTATGATGTTAGAGAACAGGTTTTAGTTTCAATTTTTCAATAGATAACGTTTACATGAAAAAATAGTATCTTGATCATGGCATATAGACAGATGTATACTGGCATTGCATTTTCAAATTGCATGTTTTTTAATAATGTGATTCATCAAAATCTGTCACCTCAATATGCCTCCACTCCCATCATTGTATACATGTACATGTAAATCACAAGAGACAGTTTCTGGTGTTCTTTTCATGGTTTGTGCAAAATACTGTACACGTATGGACAAGGACATCATTTGTCACTGCATTCACCTGACAGACTTCACCTCAATTGAATCTTGATCTACTGTAGGAGAGGCAACCAATCAAGCTAATCGAAAAAGTGGCTCTACTCTATGCGCTTCACATACACGGACGGGGGAGACAGATATTGAGCTCCTACAGTAGATTGTCAGCATGCATTATGATAAATTGGCCTGGCAGGCAAACCAGGCAAGTTACACACACACACACAGCCTGGCTCCAATGACACTCATAGCCTCCTCATGGTTATGAACACGGCCAATACCGCAAAAATCCACAAGAGCTTTGGGGAAAATGAAAGGGAAGGAAGAGAGACATGGGCTTGAGCCAAGGGCTCTCAAATTATCGCTCATCTAAATCTTGAATGTTGACGGTGCCAATGGCTTCAAGTGGGTAACCAACATTTCAAGATTTGTTCATTTCCTTTCTTCTTTTTTTCTTTTTCTATTTTTTTTCTTCAAATTTCAAATGCGAAGTGAGAAAAGTCTGTATGCCTGTATTTAAATGGTTTTGAAATATTGAGAGATTACCTGAGCACTATCACAAATACTTTTAATAAATCAACCTGAGACAATTTCAATAGCCTGGGGCATTGACTAAATTTGTGGACATTACACGTAAATAAATGCAGACATACTCAACAACATTACTTACGTTATTGAATGAAAACCACATTTTCGCATATATATGTAGATATTTTTGCATATTTAATGAGCTATGACCTTTGATATTTGACCTACATACTCCAAAAAAGAACTTACTGGTAAGCTGTGTTTCAATACCATGTACTGTACCTTCATATTAAATTTCATTCAAATCCGTTGAACATTACTAAAGTTATCGAACGGAAACCAGATTTGTTACAGACGGACGGAAGGACGGAAAGCAATGTTACTATATATCCCCTCTGACTTTGCCTGGGAGGGGATAATAAATACCACATGCTTTAAAAATCAATTCATTCTTAAGGATCAGCTAGATTGATTAATAAGATATTGCACTTTGAACCTTATAAAACATATTTAAAAATTTAACACATGTGTAGGCCTTGATCTTATGTAGATGTGGACTTAGTATTCTTAGATTCGGAGCATTCAAGAGATTAAGTACCGGTATACTTACATGTAGGACATTGACAGGTTTTTTTCAATGTTCCAACGGAAGAAAATCTATGTCATGTCAATAGTAAAAAAAAAGTTTCCCTTCGTCAACACAAGATTTACTTTGGTGGTGAAGGGTGTTCATATACATGTAAATCAGAAAGTTGGAGAAGATAACATGTGCAAAATTATATTACCATTTATGGAAGGGAATTTTATCAACAACAGACTACAATTGCATGGAACTTACTACTGGTGTTTGGCTGCTTATTATGCAGCGGTTTCTTTTAACTTACACGAATGCAGCCAAATTTGCCCAGACACAAAGCAAATGACTTGTCCTAATTTTATTTGTTTTGGCAATTAACATAATTTTACTGACGTCATCGTTTCCAGTCACCCCACCACTACTTCCCAATATCTAGCAAAAGTAAGAATCACGTTGTGAGCTCTGCCAGGTCCTGCACACTTACACAAATTTAGCATATTTGGGTTGAATGATGTGTTCGCCTGGCAACATGTCCAAAATAATGACAGATGACAGCACTAAAAACAAAGCGCTTTTTTTTTGCCTGAATCATGCATGAATTTAGATGTAGAACTGACAAAACAATGAAATAAGCATTTACAAGATTACATGCACATGTACATGTTTTGTACGTTTATGTAGAACAACAAACAAGTAATAGACAAAGCTCAAGGCCTTGTAAAAACAAATCTGCAGTAAGTGTCAAAATTGAGCACAAAATAGAGCACAACTTACATGTACATACATGTGCAATAATTGTTGGCACTGTTACCGGTATTCATTTCTGAACAATATTTACTTGCCGGTGAAAGACCTATCGGCTATCACACTTGGACCGTGAATTTTACTAGAACCTTGGATATCCGAATACATACAGTACATGTAGAGATGAAATTATGTGAATTTATACCTTGACCTGTTTTCTACATCATGTAAAAACTAAGACATGTATCTTGTTTTGTTTGGTTTTGTTTTGTTACGAGTTGACAAAGAGCTGATTTAAAAAAAAAATTGTACAATTTAACGTAATTAACGGTGAATAAACCGGAACTTTTTTCCCGCCGAAAAAAATTCAAAGTCGGGGGTGCGGTTTATACACGGTACACGGTAAAGTTTCGATTTATGCCCCTACACCTGGCGCTATGCCTGGCAATGTCTCCCAGCTCAGTAATCGGTGTGTTGACTCACCACTCGGAAACTAGAACAACACTCAAATTTGTCTGTCAAATTTGTCTGTGATCTCAATATGTAGTTTATAATAATAATTCCTCCAATTTTTCTTCTATTACATGGTGTACCACAAGGTTCTATCCTAGGTCCTCTACTGTTTTTTAATTTACATTATTGATCTTACACATTCAGCTGCACCTCGCAGTTAAATGAAAGGCCATCCCGCATGGTTTTTTTTAACACGGACCAGGCTTTTTTTTTTCTTTTTTTTTAAGGGCGAAAAAGAGGGGTGCGGTTAATACACGAGGGCGGTTTATACAACGTTAATTACGGTACTCTGAATAGTGGGCCACTATGCATCCGTCATCATTAAAGGATTACTTAATGATAAAGTCTGGCAAAAGAACTTTTTACAATGACTGTTGACAGGTGTTACTCTCAGTGGAATAACCATCGATATCGAGACAGAAGCTTTCTGTTTAGGCATGCATTGACCAAAACTATATCATGCTCCACTAACCGCCTCTAAACAGATACCTGTACTCAATCAAGAGCATTGTTCGGGGTAGTGAGGGGAGGTTACACAATGCATCACCCTGTGATTGTCGATCTCATAGTATATTGTAGCTTCACAAGACTGGACAGATTAACGTTAAGTTCAGGTTAATTTAAGTTTTAGATCAAGAAACTACTTTAAACTCTGACATAATTTTTCACCGGATTAAATGTGGTGAAAATTGCTTGTTAACTCTATTTTTGCTTGCCTACAGATCGATATCAAAATGCTTGCAAAAAAAAAGGTCAACTTTGAGAGCGTTTCCTTGCGTTTCTATTGCCGTCTGCAAAAGCTCAACTGCTTGTGTTTGAGCCTGTGAGTTTGAATTAAACTGCGGCTGGTGGTCAGTGGTCACACTATCAGCGTTTCAAGAATAAATCTGGCCTTAGGCAACACGAACTAAAGGGACGCAACAAAATGTACGCACAAAAAAGAGCAACGTGAAAAAAAATCTGGACTTGTGTACATGTAGATCCCGGCCCCTCCCCCCCCCCCCCCCCCCCCCCCACTCTGAGAATGGAGGGATACTGTGTGTGTTACCAAAATGTCTGGTAAAGGGGTACTTTTCACGCAGCAAAGTCCGGCTTTTAACACACACAAAAATCGGCCCGTATTGACTTTATACACTGGACTTAGGGGGGTGCTTTCAAAGACAGGGAACAAGCATATTATGCGTACCCTAAATAAAAACTGAGTGGGGGGGGGGGCCAGGGTGTATATACAATCTGCTTGAAAGAACTGTACATGATTTTGGAAAAATTAGATGAAGAAAAAAAGTTTTGTGTTAAATTAAAAAACGGAATATAAAGTAAAAAATTACCTGATTGAAATGATTTTTTAGAATTTTAAAGGTAAAGACAAGCAAATGCGTACCTTAAATAACACTGAGTGGGGGGCTAGGGTGTAGATACAATCTGCTTGAAAGAACTGTACATGATTTGGGAAAAATTAAATGAAGAAAAAGAGTTTTGTGTTAAATTAAAAAACGGAATAAAGTAAAAAATTACCTGATTGAAATGATTTTTTAGAATTTTAAAGGTAAAGACTAGTTTTCGAAATGCCCCCCTTTCCACAAAAATGAAATGGAAGCTCTAATTACCAATCATGTGAAACGTGATGCTACAAATTTTGCCGAGAAAACCGCCTACTAATTGATATTTAGTAAATTATTATATCTATTTGGACCTGATAGATATTGTGCACGCACGTGTCGCGTAGTCCCATATACATTTTTCTGTGTACAGTGCTTGTAACTTTACCAAGACTGGGCCAAATTTCATATCATTTTGATGACACACCAATATGCTAGATGATCAACCTTTTTTGATCGATTTCACAACGTTTCTTTCACAATGCAATCGCATGACCATAACTGGTCTTTATCTTTAAAGTCAATTGTGCTCAATGATACCGCCCGGTTCAGCAGTACGTGCGGCGGGGCAACGCAACGCAACGCATCGCAATGCTAGTATGATGAACCTTTACTTTTGCACAACTTATGACAGCAGTGGCCAGTGGTGTACCAGAAAATCTGGCAAATGGGAACAAAGATTTGGCAAAATCAAATAGGAATAAAGAAGAATTGGGAATAAAAATAGACACCATGATTAGGAAGTCCGTAGCTTGCCCTGGCATAAAGGTAGGCCTCTGGATGATGGGCAGCGCAGTACAATTTTACAAATACCTTATCTCATACCTAGGATTTTTTTCCCCATGACCAGTAATGTCTCAGATCCTTATTTACAGTAGATAACTTCACACAGGCGCGCGCCCGCCCGCTTCGGTATGCACTTGTATTGTGCAGCGGTTTGCCGTGAAACCTGTGAAAAAGTATACTAATATCAATGTTTTTCCGAAAAATACTCCAAAAGATAACAAGAAAATTGACACGAAACAGGAAATAAACATAACGACTTTTAACTCATGATCTTTATTTGGACATTTAATAATAATATTTACTTCATTTCGGGTAGCCTATGTTCACGCCGGAGTTACACTACAGGTCAAATTTTTGATAGGTTTCTGAACAAGCGCCGACTTTTAAACTAGCGCCAATGTAAGTTCTATCTAATAATTCTCCATACCAGAATTAACTTCTGTCTTGGCCTTGGTCAAGCCGCGCCGAGCTGATTGTCACCTCAGCTCAGCGGCCTCAGCGGCAAAACACAAGCTGTGTGGGGCCTAGGCCCTAGCCTACTCCTACGGACGTTACCGTTGATCGAACCGCTGGCGGTACGGTGCTTTCCCCCGAATTTGAGCCAAGAATCAAACTTGACAGCACTAATCAATAAAACTAATAATTATTTCAAAATAAAGCATAGAAATCACACCATTCACCACATACAATTCAAAGCTTCGAACGATTATTACCTGCGATTATATAGTGTAATCCAGAGAGGAGCAACCAAGTATTTACAGCAAAATATCCTTTTCGGTGAACGCCTATTCGATCTACAGGGTTAACCCGGAAGCAGTTTTTTTGCATTGACTCGCATCATTGGTTCAGGAGAAACGTAACTATTAATAACAACCAATCAGATTTCCTGTTATATGCACGCCTGCGCTGGCCGGCCCCATTTGGTCTGAATCGCATAAACCACGTCTGTCGTCAACAAGGCAAGCCAGTGCCCGTCCCCGCCCCGGACTACGGGGCGAAAAGCAGCGATCTTGCCTAGAAAATATCTGCACGTGCATTGGAGCTCAAACTCAAAGACGACATCGACACTACACTGTACAGTCTACAACTAGATCTAGGCCTACATTACAGTTTATTCAAATTGATGGGAAAAATAAGTGTAGATCTACTGCACAGTGACATAGTCATCAACATGATTTATGGTGCAAATCTGGGTGTCATCATGAATACTGACAATGATACTGCGATGCTGATGACGCTTTCGTAATTAAAAGTGAGATTTTCAAAACTTTCTTTTATTAACAAAATAATAGACCCCTAGTCTACTTAATTGTCTGGTAATGGGACTTTCACTACTTTTGACTTTGGCCAGAAGTTGAACTCTGACTCTAGGCCTACTAGTCTATGCCTGGAAGACCTTGGCATGGCATAAATGAATAGAATTAGAAGAAGATAGGTAGACTATGAGTCTTTTTTTTTACTATGACTGTTCTAGTCTAACAGGAACAAGCCATAGGCTTAGATTTCTAGGCTAGATCTATACAAATAATGCACGGGTCAGCGTTCGTTAGTGGTGAATGTAGTGCATGCGAGGTTTCTTTAGATTGAAGAACTCAAGAAACCTCTGAAGAAACCGTGCGTACACTGCATACATTAGTTACGCACAACAGGGTCCAGTGCGTTATTTGTTTCATAAAATAGCAACAACTGAACAAATGAAAATCAAAACAAACAAAAGTCTAGATCTAACGTTGTCGTTACTAGAGTCTAAGAAGAGTACTACTATGACAGTTGCGTAGGAGAGTTATAGACCTATGTTGGTTCTAAAAAATGAAAAGATAAGACCTTGCTACTTGCTCTACGCATACGCTGCGCTGGATATCGATCTTTTAGCGTGCAATATCACTTTTTTTGGCACGATTGTGCATGCACCAAAAATACATGTAGGTGCATGTCATGTGACGCGTTTTGACCAATCATGATGCTTAAAATACTAGAGCTATTTTGTAATACTTTGTAGTCTTTCTCTCTTACTGTCTTAGCTGTATAGGTACTAGATTTCGAGTCTATTCTATTTATTATTACAAATATTAATCTGTTGTATGGGCGTGAATGATGTTGGATCATACTATTAACATGATTAGGCCTACTACAGTAGTACTACTAGGCTGATAGCTGATGGCACGAAGAACTTTGGCATCTTGAATCTTTCAAGTTTCAATAAGAGTTGATCCCAATCTCCCAAGATCCCATATTGTGATTATTATTTTGATAATTGTACAGTGTAACTTTAGAATTGCATCTATTTTATACATTGAATTCTCTTTTTTCCTTTGTTCTTGACTGTCCAGAAATACATCAAGATCAAGTATGGATGAAACGATGGACAAAACGATGGACAAAGAAAAGCCAAAGTTTGTTTGTAAACTCTGCAAGCTGGACTATCCCTCATCGGTACAATTTGAGGAACATTTATGGTCTATGCTTCATCATAAGGCTTTAAACAATAAATCATTAAGGTATGGTATGAGTTTGATGGTTTACCATTTTTCTTTCTTTTTTTCTTTTTTTTCCTTTCTTTTTTTCTTCTTTTGTCCCCCTTTTTTTTCCCTTTTCTTTCCTTTATTCAAAGATACATGTTCACATACATTTTGTATCCTTTTAATATTTCTTCTTCAAGAATAAAGTTTTAGACCTATAAAGGATACATACCTCCATCTTAAACCATTGCTTACTGGAACTGGATGGTTCTTGTATTATACCTATGGGGAATATGACAATTCAGTAGTCAAGTGTTTAGTGTTGAAATACAATTCAGTAGTCAAGTGTTTAGTGTTGAAATACCTCAGTATCATTATTCATAGATCACTACAGCATCTACAGATGTATTATTGTTTTGCAAATTGATGTAGGTACTTTCAGATTGTGCTTATAAATCTAAATTGTATTTAAGATATGAATATAAATCTTCATTGTAGTCTCTTCTTCTTCAAGATAATCTGCCTCCTTCAATACTGAATATTCTTGCAGATGCCGTATACTCGGCCTGATTGGGGTGTGCAGGTGGACCGTTACACCGGGGTTTCCCCCTACTCTTATACAAATAGTGCAATGGGTTCTTAGCATGCAAGGGTGGTGACTCTCCTGTACACAGGGCCTCCATTTAACGTCCTATCCGAGGAACGGTAGATGAACTGTAGATGAACGCAATCCTTTATCAATCGCCTCTTACACATCCAGTATCTAGTGGGATACAACTTTCTCTTACTGTAAATCTTATTATATTTGTATGTTTCCCACTCTGTTTAGAACCAAGCATCACTGCAACTTGTGCATGTTTGAGAGCTTTAACCTGAATGCATATGGCAAGCATCTGATCAGTGACCAACATAAGCGTTCACTTGTTGAACGTAGGAAGAGACTGGGAGACCCTCGTCAGGTCAAACCTACAGCTTCTGCTTCTGCAGCAAGGTCAGGAGTGGATTTTGTTTTTCATGATTCATTTCTTTGCTTGTGCATTTTTATATTTTACATTTTAGTTATTTAGTTTGTATTTTTTTTTATATTTTTTTTATTAGTGTATTTTTTTATATATTTTTTTTATTAGTGTATTTTTCAAAAACTATTTAGTTTGTATTTTTTTTTTTTTTTTTTTTTTTTTTGTATTAGTATATTTTTTTCTTGAGGGAGGGGAGGTTCATTTCAATGCTGTTTGAGTTTATTTAATCGTTCTAACGGTTCTACAGCTATATAAATAAATATTTTTATTTTAAATATGTCATCAATATCTGTGAAGTGAAGACATACCTGGGTATCATTTTAACAATCACTATATAAATCTTTTTGTTTTGTCCTTGGAGACTAGTACACTCTTATGTATACAGAGTGTACTACATGGGTGTAAATAAGTTTCAAGTTTCAAGTTTATTTATCTTTCTTTCATAACACACATTATAAATATGACATGAGTATAAAGGAGTGAACAGAATATGGCGTTACAATAGAAAGATGAGGTGACCTTGGTTGAAAGCAAGGCTTGTGGATTTAAGGTCCCTCATGAGTAGTTTAAGAGTATGTCCTAAAAGAACAAACTCGTCAAATAAAAAAATTAAAAAAATCGTACATTTAAATGCTTACAAAACTAAACTAACTAAACAACTGAGAAATATTAAACATAAATAAGTACAATAAAATCTACTGACTACTAAATAATGGCTATAAACAACAGGAACAGGAATATACTACGAGCAACAGGACTGAAACACAGACAAAAACTAAACAAGACAGACAGATGAATAGATGTGAGAAACGGGAGTAGAATAATGCTGACCTATATAGCAAATAGTTTTCTTAAATATTGATCACAACTATAAATCTAGACGATATCGACTCAAATACAGTAACTTCAGTTTGCGCTTAAATAACGATATATCCAGAAAATAAATAATTGTTAAATATAATTTTTAAATATTTAAAACACTTTGTCTTCTCAATGTGTGTGTGTGTATGCCAAAAAGATGAAAGGCGAGATATTAAACACAAGTTGAGAGTTTGTCTTTTAACATGATTTGCTTAAAAACATTTCCATTTGATTTTTCCAACTTAAAATGATTTTATCTACCACTCTCATTTTTACCTGTAAATTATGTAGTACTTACTTTACCTGGAAGGATGTGTTGGTAATGTGTGTAGCCTTTATCAATTCATGCATGGGGATTCCTTGCCATTCAATCAGTGATGATTTCAAAGTGGACTTTCTTATCTTCACAGCTGTTCCGAGAGATCTGAAAGCGAGAAAATCACATCAACTCAATGGGAGGCACCCCGACCCTCAAACACTATCCCAAGCCAAGCTCGCTTCCAACATGTAGAGTATCCACAGAGCCATGTACCAAATACTTTCCATGAAGATTCCAGTGATTATCATTATGGAGGACGGCCGAGACATCACCAAGGAGACTGGCAGCCGCCTCGCAACTCATTCTATTGGCGGCCACCCTATCCAAGATTTGAACAACCCAGCTGGGAAAACAACTCACACGCATTCGACCCAAGACAGAGATTTCAAACATCGGCTCACGCTGTAAGACCTTATCATCAAAGATTTGAACAGCCCAGTGGAAACTGGGAAAACAACTCACGTGCATTCGACCCAAGAGAGAGGTTTTCAACGCCGGCTCAGGCTGTAAAACAATGGAATGAAAAGAACTTTAAGAAAACTGTAAAACTCAGGGTGCAGAAGAATAGTGGGAAGAGGAAGGAGGAGAAATGTGAGGCCAATGTGAAAAGAGACAATGTGACAACTACGGTGAACATTGGAAAGGCAGCACAGCATTCGGTTGCATCTCAGGAATCGTCTGCCCACGGCAGTCACTCGGAAAAGCCATCAGACCAACAGGAACCTAGTAAACAAGCCCACCCAGACTCGGTTAAGAAGGACATGCGATCAGAATCTGAGCCAAATATTAAGATCGCAGGAGGCCCAACACCAAAGAAGAAAAAGAAGAAGAAGAAGAAAGTGTCCCCCAAAATAAAAAATAAGCAAGGACACATAACTCCAAACACTCCAAAACCTTTGAAAGGAAAATTAGAGAAGAAAAAGAAGTCCATAGCTTCCTTGCAGAACAATCCTTCAGCAACGTCTTACCAATCACCAATGCAACGCACTGTGAAAGAATCAAAATCTCTTGGTAATCCCACTGGGTCATCTGAGGTCGTTTCAACAGAACAACCCACAAGTGAAGGCAATTCAGAAAGTAATAGAATACTCCCAAAAGCAACTTCTGCAATTGACAGATTTGAAATACATTTGCGTGAGGCCCTTCATGCGAAAGGTAATGTTCCTGTTGATGACATTGTTGAAGTCACTTCTTCAAATGTAGCAAATGTTTCTAAACTGGCTGCCGACCGTTCTGCATCCCTTCTGAAACCCACTCACCAAACAGTGTCATCGTCATCGCCATACCCTCAGACTGTCCACAATAAAAATAAGAAAATGTTTGAAGAGGTGTCGAGTCAACCTCATTCAACTCAAGCAGCAGAGAAAGAGACTTCTAAAATCAGCTCTCAAATGGGAAGGCCAACATCTTCAGATGGAGCAAGAGTTTCTGAAACAGTTTCAACAACCCTTCCAACATCCACTCTCCAGACAGAGTTGTCAGCAGCCCCAGTATCGTCATTCTATTCTCTGCAGGAGGGAAATGGAAAATGGAGTGCAGAGATTCGGTGTCCACCCTCATTAGACAAACTGACATCTAAGATCAAGAATCGCAAGGAAAGGGCAACTACAAGTGCAAAAGGTATCGACATAAGACTAAGTTCCTCAAATGGGACAACAGACAACAGCAACAGTGATGAGTTAAGCAAACTTACATCTAAAAGCCACAGAGGCATGGAAAGTTCAATCAGAGGTACAAATGTTCAGGAAATAAGACCAAGTACCTCCTCAACTGCAGACAACAACTCAAAGCACAAAGAAATGGTGACAACTGAAGGTGGAGAAACTGTTACCGGTGAGTCAAGCAAAGGTGCATCTAAAACTGTGAGTCACATGAAAGGTTCAACTCCAAACAGGTATGATCAAGACATTAGGCCAAGTTCCTCATCCTTGACAATGGGCAGCAGCCTAAAGCACAAGGAACTTGTTCAAAATAAAGTTGGAGAAATCGTGACCGACAAGTCTAGCCTTGACGTTCCATCATTTGCCCGTTCATCTTCGGCCCCTGCCAACCTACCTGTCGATGCTACTCAGAACAGGGAGCCGAGTGGAGGAAACAAACGGTTGCTGAACCCACGCCCAAACCTCACCAATGCCAGGAGCAGACTGAGAACCAATAAAGACGCTGAACAACCGGACGCAGGACACGTATTCAAGGTGCTTTTCTTTCTTTCTCTTTTAAACTAGCTTTCTCAAATTTATTTATTCTTCTTAAATGGAAAAAAGACAACATTGTAATAACACTACAACAAGGAGAATCAATTAGTCTTTATGCGATATGAGTGAAAAACAAGGAAGTGTCACACATTTTTGCAAGTATTTCCTAATTTCTTCAGATTTTGTTTATATTTGCTTTGAAAATGAGCAGGTGGTTTGCATAATTGAAGGCGAGTCTTGAATGTTTCTTGTCAAGTTTTAAAGAAAAAAAAAAAATTCTCTCAAGTGTTGGAGGGCTGCTGGGTATCTCAAATGTTCCAGATTTGAATATAGAGTACATAAAGCTCTTTTACTGCATTTGTCATTGCCTCTAGAACATTCTTTAACTCAGAATTATCTTTAGTTTTAGATAATTCTGACTTGAACACCACAAATTTATACCCAACTTCAATGATTTTAATGTTAACGTGTATGCTAATGTCAATAGGAGAAAATCCAAGGTCTGCTGAGCGATGTTGCCAAGCCAGTCTGGCAGCAGAAGAAGCTGCGTATGATGCTGGCCAAAGCCAAGAAAGCCCCTGGAAGATTCAACAGGTATATCCAATAATGGGTGCCTTTGACCACCTAAAAGTAAACCCCACCATGCAATAATAATAATATTCCCCTTTTATATAGCGCTTCATACATCTACAATGTCTCTAAGCGCTTTACAGATATACTTTTACCCCGGTCATTGGATTCAATACTTGCCCGCACACACTGTGTGCACAATCTCCACTCCCTGGGGAGCATTCCAGCCAGGCGTTACTTGATGCTCAAAAACTGTTTGACCAACAGTGAGGGCCGCATCCTACCGGGTACCCATTTAACACCTGGGTGGAGAGTAGCAAGTGCAGGTTAATATCTTGCCAAAGGATGTTAGTGCCGTGTCAGGATTTGAACCCTCGACCTTCGCATCTCCAGTCAAGCGCCTTAAACTACTCAGCTATGATACTCCCCTAAATCATAAAGTGTCTGCTATTGTTGCACAGATATCACCTTTACAAATGTCACTGTTATTGGTTTGAAAAATTTAGTGCAGTTCACTGTGAGTGACCATCAAGAGTCTGCCCAGCCAGTAACCTAAATGAAATTATAATCAAAATCTATTATTACTTCTGTTGAAGCGGGATAGCTCAGGGGTAAAGCTGTGATCTTCTAACTGGAAGGTTTCAGGTTCAAAACCAGGCCATTGCCCACTTGGGTAACTAGGCATTAATCCTCCAAATCCAGCTGAAAGGACTTAAAGCTGGTTGCTTACTTTAAATTCAAGTATACACCTCCTTCCTTAGCAGTCGGGTTAAACAATCATTGGTCACAAACATTTACTCTCCAAGATCTAAGAAAAATGAATAAAGAAAATAAAACGATTGCAATAGTCAAAATAAAAAGACACATGTAGGCACATTTCAAGCTGGTTCAGCATAATGAATTACCATGTTATATCATGCAATTTAAAAAAAAATGTAGTCGCCATGTACCAGGGCAGAACATTGCCCTGACCATTCTTTGGGCTACAGTAAATTATTTTTTGAAAATTTAAAAAGAAAACAATTTTTTTTTTTTTTTAAATTAAAAATTATGAGAATTATTTCAAAAAAGGGATATTGGTGGTATCGATCACCGATATCGCATGCATCCAGTAAAAATAACTACATGGTAATTGACCAATCAGATTGCAGGGATTTTTCTACCCATCTTATAATAAATTATGTCTTTGCTTTTCTTTCCAGATTCAGTCACTTGGCTTCGTCACCGAGCCGTTCCGAGGATACAATTGACAGTGTGGACATCATGAACCTGAGCACTGAATTCCAACAGGAGCTTCTTGATCTGATTCAGAGTGAGGATGCAGATGGAGAAGATATCCTCTCTCAGCTCACAGGTATTAAGTGAAAGCAGGCTTCTCCGCAGAAAATTGGTTTCCCTTGGTCCAAATTGAAAGAAATGTGGGTTTGCTACATTACGTGTGAAGGGTGCTTTAAAACCACACTGTCCCTACTGGTAGCTACTTGCTCCTTCTATATAGAAAACAATGCCTAAAGCGGTGACCATTGGTCCCCCGTGATCCTCTTTTTCTTATGTTAATTGAGAGCTGAGTTGATGAGGTAACCACCTGTCCAGTGACCTTGCAGTGTGGTCTAATCCCTCCTATAAACTAGTACAGATAAGCTGTAAGAGAAAAGAAAAAAATAGCATGTTGAAGTATGCATTGGCATATTTATTGAAATATAACTATATCGTATCACTGTGAGGTGGTTTGATAAGACCAAAACAATTTTTTATTTTGAAAGTGTGTTGATATGTTATATCACCCTTGTTGAGGAAGAATTTGCGCTGGTGAAATTTTTCTTACGTTTTGTAAGATATTCTTTTTCAGTTATATCTCTTCTTATCCTAATTTCAAATTTTTTGTTTTTTGTTTTCTGTAGGTGGCAGCACCAATAAGGCATTTCCTTTCTAGGTGCCTCCTCATTCACATAAATACTCACTTTTTCTATGTTTTTGTCTAGATCACCTTATATTGTACTATTATCGTATGGAATGTTTTGTTTATTTTGACTATATATCTTGTGATTTTGTATGTTATTGTATCTAAATGTTTTTATGATGAATGGAATAAATTATCTTATTTTATCTTATCTTATCTTATATTCATTTTTATTTTCACCCAAAGCTCCTGAATTTTTGGAGACAAGTGAACCCAACCAGGACGTGTTTATCCGAGAGAACATAATTCATTTTGGAAACATCCAGGAGGCACCTCCTCTGATGAGTCAAGACGGGTTGCATCCACCACAGGCCGTCACCTCCGCTACTCCCGTAGACCCAGAGGCAATTTATCCATCACACGCGGTCACTTTGAGATCTACTACCCCCGTTGTAAAACTGGAGCCTCCAGACACCTCAGAATCAGTGGCATTTCAGCCTAGTCTTGAGTGGGAGCGATTGCCGTATGAAGAGCAGAATCATCCAGGACAAACCAGCAGCAGCGAAAATGATGCGCCGCACGAGAGAGAATCCTCAGAAAGGCAGAGTTCTGTTGCATCCGCTACCTATGGTATCAGGGAAGAGCTTCTGACCGTTGCTGATTTGGATCAGCGTACACTTCAACCCAGTAAGTTGCCAGAAGGACAGAGTCAACAAGGCATCAGCAGCAGAGACCCTGATGAAAATCCCGATGCAAGAGGACCTTCTGAGAGACATGATACCAGTGTCACATCCACAAGTACCTCTCCATCCCCTGCAGTACGTACCATCCTATTTTCCTTGTTAGTCACATGTGTAATCATAATAACAAAATATTGATGTCTCAGAGTAAACAGAGACTCACTTTCAGAAGTATATAGAGTATAAAGCAGTGTTGAAATAACACACAAATACCTGGAATGACCACACTTGAAAATGTTATTCTCTTGCTTCAGTAAAAGTAATCGCCTATTAATAATGATAACAAATCAAAAGTCCTTACGGAGTGATAGAGCAAAGTGTTGTTTATTAACAGGCGATACATATTAATTAGAATTTGAATATGAAAAGACCAAGCGATTTATAACGTGAAGTGGCGAAGCCTAGATTAATGAGTAAGTATTTTTTTTTTCAGGTTTATACCTGCTGCATTTGCCCATAGGTACTCTAATGTGTATAATAGAGCACTTACCGCTGTAGTCATAATGTTTGTGTTGTCGTTTATTAACAGGCGAGACATATTAATAGTAATGGTATTAGAATTTGAATATGAAAAAACCGAGCGATTTATAACGTGGCGAAGCCTAGATTAATGAGTAAGTATTTTTGTTCAGGTTTATGCTAGCTGCATTCGCCCATAGGTACTCTAATGTGTATAATAGAGCACTTACGGCTGTAGTTAATGTTCTTTACTTTCAAAAGATATGCTAATAGTGACAGTACTGCAATATTGTAAGTAATTATTTGTATTATTAGTATTAGACATGGTTTTGCTTCATTACTTCTTATCATGAATAGGTTGGCTCGACTGTAAAGATTAAGAAAGCTCACAAGAAAAAAAAGAAAAAAGACAAGAAAACAAACACCAAGGAGAGAAATCCATCTCCAGTTGAAGAAGTCAGAAACAAACTACCTACGAAGAAAAAACCCAAGCCTAAGGTATCCAAGGTAATATGTTTAGTTATTACAAAGTTTATTTTGCATTAAACTCCAATCAAGTCAAATAAACCTTTGTTGTAATTGTTACAGTTTATTAGAAGAAGAAAAAAAAATTAAGCATTAGATTTTTAAAGATTATTATTATGCATTAAAGTAACTGCAAACACATAAAGTCAACTTTTGTTGTAATTGACTTGTTATGTGTAATAACATTTGTATGGCTGGAATACACCCTTGTACATTACTTACTGCTGTATTGAGCAAACCTCAATAGAAATTAAGAATTTCTTGTAATAATTTTATTTTGTGCAAAGTGTATTTGAATAGTTACAAGAAAAAATGAATTATGTATGAAAAAATGTAATACCTTTGTTTATCTTTCTGTTGGATATGAAATAAATATGAATTAAGTTGAAACCTGTGAAAAGTTCAGCTGTGAAGAGAAACGTTTGAGATTGATGCATATTGCACCATCATACCAGTCAGCAAGTTCAGTCAGGCTGTTTTTCATTGAGAAACTCTTGGAATATTAGAACCATTTTCGTCGTTACTAGATTGTATTCATTTGTTTCTACCATATTTTTCATGAATCTAGCATGTGTTTTATACTGTTACCCTTTCTCTTTCAACAGTCTGCAAATGTGAAGAGAACGCCAGTCAAACCCGTCATCTTGGGGAGAGTGAAGAAAAGAACTAAGAGTCCAACGGTTTTGACAGCAACCAAAATCAAGAAGAAGTTTATGCAGAAGAGGAAAATGGTACGTATGATTGTGCCCAACAATATGGAGTGATTTGCTGGGGATTTGTTTGAATGACCAACAGTGCAAATAAAAGAAAAATAAATGATGAGGAGCCCTTACACTTCATAATTAAAATCCTACAATTTCCTCACTTTCTACGAAATAAATGGATATGTGGTAGATACAGGCATGATAATTACTTTTTTTCCATTTTTTATTTTTATTTCCAGATTTTTGTTTTTCTTCTCAATTTTATCCCGATATTCCTGACTTTTACCTTATTTTCTCTTTTCTTCCCTATTTTCCCCAATTTTCTTACTCAAAAGGGGGGAATGTTGTTAGATGCCATTTCTTGAGGACCTTACCTGTGTAGGCCTATAGGGCAAAACACTAGTAGAGACCCAGTGACCAAAAGTCAGTATTGAGCCCTGTATTGAGCCGCAAGATATTTATGATTGGAATTTGAAATTTCAATATTACATGACAGTAACATGCGTATGGTAAAACGGTCACACAAAGATTTTTACTTTTTTGAGGCACTTCATGATCATTTTAAAGCACATTTTGTTAGGGCTTTAATATTACACCATATCACAGACGCTGATAACACGTAGGGCCGTGCATCTCAGATTTGGCATTGTTCAAGAATGCCTTTAAACCCCTATCCAAGCTTACACACTCATCCTGAAGACGATAGGTAAAACCTATTGAAACATCGAGATCCAGCATGAGTGGGCCCTTTTTGCAGGACCAACTCACCCAACTGTCAAAAGAATATGTGGTGTAATCGCAATTTTTTGTTATTTTATTGAAATATATTTATTCAGGATAACAAGAATCAGATATATATTGTAGATACAAAATCTGTTTTCCATCTTGGTCCTGAACAGAATAAAAATGTAGTACACGGAAATATAAATAATGAATAACATCAAAGCTCACAAGTAAAGGTAAAAACAGTATGAAACTAACATATAAGAATAATCCGCATTAGAAGTAGTATAAAGCACAAAATAATAAACAAAAAAAACGACAATGTAATAATTGAAATTAACAGCGGGAAAATATCAAATCACTTTAATATAAGGCATTAAAATATCACCAAAATGATAAGAAGAGGAGAAAAGATATAAGGAAACTGGTAGAAAGTAGAGAAGGAAAGAGAGAAAGAAAGAAAAAGAAGGAGAGGGAGAGAGGGGAGAGGGAGAGAGAGAAATAAGCCATGTCAAGAGCAATATATGAATCGGCATTGTAAAACTTGCTCCACTTCTTCTCTTTGTTCTCTCTAGTTGGACACCATGGTAGGAGACATGGGCAGTCTCCTGGACATCACCCTGCAGGAGAACAAGCTGCAGACCAAGATGGACAAACTCAACGCTAAGATTGACAAGCTGGTAGAGATCATACAGGAGAAAGAGGCTTTGCTCAAGAGCTTCAAGCAAGAAAAGGAGACGGTGAGTAGAATGAGACATGGGGGGTGTTTCACAAGGACTAAGATCGACTTAAAGTTGCACTTAACTATGGCAGGCCATTCATTCCACAGTTGCTCTCACCATTTACTGGCATTGGTCTCTCAAGAGACATACAAATCATGGTCACAAATCTACAGAATTTACTCATTTTTTAAAATTCATTAATGATTATTGAAGGAGAAAATTTAAAGATCATAATTAAGAGACCAATAATAAGAGCAACCAGTGGCATAACGGTCTGCCATAGTTAAGTCCAACTTAAAGTCAATCTTAGTCTTTGTGAAACACTCCCCTCGGCTTATTTCTTGTTATCGATCTTGGCAGTTGCTTTCCTCATGTAATTCATTGCTATTTGATGTTTTACCTTTTTCCCTTCTTTGGGCTATCCTTATTTTGCGTTTGTGTTTGATAGTAAAAATCTACAATCAAAATTCATTATCCCCCATCTCTCCCTCTCTTTCTCTTTCTCTCTCTCTCTCTCTTTCTGAATAACTTTGGTATTGAATTGAAACACTAAATAGAACAACAAAAAAGTATATTGCTTTCTTTATTAAACAATGTCTCTCTCTTTATGTTTTGTCTTATTTTCTATACATATTCTGATCTATGTTTTTTGTATTTTACTTTCAAAAGGAATACACTCTTTCATTTGGTAGTATCAGTGCTCTATGTTTGTCACCAGATATATTAATCTTGCTTACCTTGAATTCATGATGTTAAGAATCATATCAGTTTGTATTCAAGCGAGGGGTCATTAACAATTTAAAATAGTTTTGCAATGTCCCTGATGTATAGGATTCGCTTGTTGTGCTTTATTTATACAGGTCATCGGCAGTCTTACTGGTCTGAGAGAGAAGAGACTCAATCTTCTTTTAGGTATGTCATATGAATGGGAGAGAGAAATAAAGATAACATTTTCCCCCTTCTCTCAACTTGTGATTGCACTGCTGTATAATACATGAACCTGTCTATTAGAATTTGCTCTTGAGTAGTTCTAGATTTAGCCCAAAATGGTTTGCTAATAATAGTTTACTGATAGAATCAGGCAAAAAACAGAGACTTATCAAAGCATCATATGAATTACATTTATTTATAGAAGTTTGTGTCATTGGCCTTTGAAGCTGTTATTAGTGAACTTTATTTGAACCTTATAACCCTTTGCTGGTTAGATAGGAGTTCATAGAGGTCATTGCTTGTGTCATTGACATTTGACTGACATGTTGTAGATTACACAGGACATACCAAGATTGTAATATACAAAAGCCAGGTGTGGGACAATGCAAAGCTTTGAAATCTACTTTCATACTATGCCAAGCTTTGAAACTTACAAGAAATTGACTCCGAGGGAATTTCCGCTGGTAGGATCTGTAAACAAGAAGGAATGTGGAATGTACAATGAAGAGCAAAGGGGCATAGTGTTTGGACAGAAACTTACTGAACACTTTCTGGACTGGATATACAATTTTACTTTGTGTTTCATAAATTATCATAAAATTATTATTAGTTCGATTTCAGAGTATGTAGGTCAACAGTAAAAGGTCAAAGGTCATTGCTCATTAAATAAGCAAAAAAAGCTAATTATTTTAAAATTTAGTTTCAGTTTGATAACTTTGTTTGACGGATTTTAATGAAATTTGATACATGGTATCAAAATACATCCTAAGTTCGATTTCAGAGTGTGTAGGTCAAAGGTCATAGCTCATTATGAAGGTACATGGTATCAAAACACAGCCTAAGTTCAATTTCGGAGTACGTAGTTCAAAGGTCATAAGTCATTTAAAAAAATTTGATATTTAGTTTCCATTTGATAACTTTAGTGATGTTTGACGGATTGGATTTTACATGGTATCAAAATACTTCCTAATATCAATTTCAGAGTATGTAGATCAAAGGTCATAATTCATTTTGAAGGCACACAGTATCAAAGCACAGCATAAGTTCAATTTTGGAGAACGTAGGTCATTAAATATACAAAAAAAAAAATTAATTATTTGAAGTTTAGTTTCTGTTCGATAACTTTTGAAATGTTTGACAGATTTTAATGAAATTTGATATGAAGGTACATGGTATCAAAAAACAGCCTAAGTTTGATTTTGTAGTACGTAGGTCAATGGTCAAATGTCATAGCTCATTTAATGTAAAAATAGCTTATCATGTATCTGAAAGTGTGGTTTCCGTTCAATAACTTTAGTAATGTTTGTCATTGTTTGTGTTGACTGTTTATATTCAGATCAGTTTTCATAGTATAGATTATGTTAAGTTAAAATATCCATGTATTTGAAATTATGGTTCCATAAAATGTATCAGAAAGTGCAGAGTACATGTATAAGCAGCGCCTTATCAGAAATGGATACTTATTCGTCTTCTGATAAGGTTTGATACTGATATCAAAAGCTGAACATTTTTGGAAGCTCACGTTACAGGACTCTGCATTTAAAATGCCAGTCATAGTCACTTATTTGACTCAAAACAGATGATTTTATAATTCAGGTTGGTTGTGTATAATTGCAATGTAGATATATTCTGTCATTCAAACAATAACAATTAAAATCAGCATTCATCAATTTTCTACATTCTGCAGGATTGACCTCAAGTGGAAAGGCTAAGAAATCAGTCTTTTCCATGAACAAAAAGGATGGAAGCAGCACAGAGGAAGGTCGATCATCATCAAAACAGTCTCAGTTATCCTCCGCAAGAGGTCCTAGTCTTCAGGCAGATGCTCAGCAGGCTGGCATGGGAGATGTTGCAAGTGAGGCAGTGCAGTCCGGAGCGGAGAGTGACATTAGGATATCAAACGTGATGTCTATGGCTCAAACCACACCCAGTCACAGAACAGAGGGTTTCAGGATAATGTTTGGGAGCCCTGCCAGGACCGTGTCTGATCAGGAACAGGGGACAATGGACACCTTCGGGGATGTGGGGCGTAACCAAGATGTACTAGGTATCAACGTAGGAAGCCCTCCTCAGCAGTCTTGCATTGGCCAGAGCATTGAAGTGCTTCCACAGGTTATGAGCAGAGAGAGCTTTGCCAAGACCCTGCAGGAGCTCAACAGCTGCGGAGCTGGAGTCAAAGTGGATATTTTCTCTGACGATGAAACACTTTATGGAATCGACTGTGAACGGCTGATGCACAGGGAATCTATGCCCGCAAGTGGTGGTGTGATTGGAGCGGTCGCCAAGCTGGTACATGCAAATGTAATGGCCACAGACAGAATGACCCAGAGCACGGGATTGTCCACAGTGTCTGATGTCACTGCAGAACCATTTCAAATGGCAGTTCATTCGGACCAAGTTAGAGTTAGAAGGGAAAAAACAGATGAACCTAGAGCACAGGGAACCTTGCCATTGCAGTCGGACACAGATGAAGATGCATCTCTAATGGGATCATCATATAGGAATGTAACATCATCTGAAACTTCATTAAGGAGAATAAAGCAAGAACCACAAGACATTGATGACATCAGCCAAAGACAAGAGGCATTCATGGGTAGGGACAATGAAAGGTTTACTTCTGGAGAGCATGTGGAACCCTTTGCAACAAAGCGAAAGCGATGGAAATCGGTCCCTGAAGACACCCAGGCAAAGAGACCCAAACACAATCCTAAAGAAACAGTTCTACCCAAGAAAAGGCAAGAACCTGATGCACCGCATGAAATGACCAGCAGTGCTCATCCTCCAGAACCAGATAACACATTGATATCTCAAACGGAAAAGGGCCACAAAGACCAGTCCAAGGTTACAAGAGCTTCAAATTCATCAAGTTCAAAGGACAGTATTCCTGACAATCCTTGTGAGACCTCAAACACACCTCAACAGAGTGCACAGCAGGCAGAAGATGCTAATCGCCAAGAAAAGGAAACTTCCAGCCTTCGTTCTAAAGGCTATGTGATCAACATGTACATTATTGTGGATAAGCTATATGCCTGCATTTCTGACAGCAGATTCATCATATTCAACTTGGCAGTAAGTCCTTTTAATCAACACTTGAATCTTGCAGTTTTCACCATACACATGTCTTGGCCCCTGTTATTTGATCACCATATCCTTTTTTCTTTTTTTTCTTTTTTATTGTACATATATATTTTGATAGTGCTTATATATTTAGTTGTGAAGGTATTACTCAATATTAAACATCATTAGGAAAAATGTATTTTGGAACGTACTAATTTGATATAGAGATAGTCCATCGAATAGAAGCACAACTGTCTTGTGGTCATTTAGTCTTGTAAACCTGGTCTAATTAGTCTTATGATCTGAATGCATTTGGCTGCAGAGTTCAGCATCAAAACTTCTAGATTTCTAAGATCTTTGCTGTCAATAGTGTATATTAAATGGCCTGTTTCTGATTTTCAAATCAATTTATAATCTGCACTGATGAAATTGAAATCCCTTTGTATATGAATTTGAACTCATCAGACCAACAAGATTGATGCAGAAGAGGACCTAGCTCTAGGGAATATCAAGCACTTTGAGCTGTGGAGAGACACTACTGCAAACAAGATGGTGGCATTTGCTAGTGATGGTAGCAGAAACCTGGTTCAGTTTGATGTTAAGGTAGGTTCAGAGCAGGTCATCCCTGTAGACCCATAAACTAGGAGACTGACAGTATTGGTCTTGCGATCCTAGAAAAAAAATTGTCAGTTCGTGATGCCAAAATGTCAGTCTCGTGGGCTGTCTATCACATGGGCTATTTATCTTGGGAACCCCTCAAAAAGCTCATAAGATTGACATTATGGAGCTTGTGGGCTGTTGGACATGTGATTTTTCAGTCTTATCGGCTGTCAGTCTACTATCTTGTAGCCTGTATTCATACATACTGTGTAATTTGTCCTGGGCAGTTTGTTAAGATCTTCTATGAGGTCACACCAATGGTAGAATAGACATTAATACTGTGAGAAGTTTTGAATTTACAATTGTATCTAAAATGGACTTTTCTTGGGATTTGTACCGGATAAACCTCCACAATGTTCCTCTCTGTATCCATTTCTCTCCCTCTTTCATTCTTCTCTTGTCCATGTGTTTTTTTATCCTATCCTATTCTTATTGAAACATTTTTTCTCTCCTTATTTTATTCTTTTGTTCTCAATCTGTCGTTTCCCCGACAATAATTAATTTCTCTTTCTCTCTCTTCTTCTTCTTCTTCTTCTTCTTCTTCTTCTTCTCCTCCTCCTCCTCCTCCTCCTCCTCCTCCTCCTCCTCCTCCTCCTCCTCCTCCTCCTCCTCCTCCTCCTCCTCCTCCCCCTCTCCCTCTCTCTCTCCCCTTCTTTTGATGAGGAACATGAATAGTCCACCTTGACGAGGTGTGGGGGCTTGTCATCAACCCGTTAGCCTTGCCTGGGTCTCTGTAGCAGAGACCTGTCACCCGTAGCTTGGGAGGCACCATAGAGTGGCCAAGTGTGACGTCATCAAAGACTATTATTACAATTTCCAAATTTGAAATTAATTTTCTAAAAGAGCATAAAAAATGATGTGCAAATGTTGAAAACCTATTGAATATATTCAGTATTGGCTGAGATATGACCATCCAAATTAATAGGTTTCAATAGGAAATCTATTTATTCGGATGTTCATATCTCAGCCAATACTGAATATATTCAATTGGTTTTCAACATTTGGGCATTGTTTTTATTGCTCTTTCGGAAAATTATTTTCAAATTGAGAAATTTTAAAAATAGATTTTGATGACGTCACAGCTTCGGTACTCTATAAGGTTCTGGGAAGGTTACTAAGAGGCTATTTCAATAGAACATAGTTTGGCGTTATGGATAGGGTGTCTGTAGCAGAGATGTCATACCACTGGCTTAGGGGGCACCATAAGGCTCTGGGAAGGTTACTAAAAGGCTATTTCAAAATTGAATTAACAATGCAGAGCAAAGTTGATAATCTGCATTCCTCCTTTTTTTTCTGGTCCTTAACTAGCATTTAAATTGTATAAACAGTGTTCTATTAATCCATAGAAATTTACATGATAAATTCTATCGCAAGAATAAAGTTCTGTGTGTTTGTGTGTGTGTTTATTTCATGTTTTGTTTGCAGGCAAAGGAGTTTCTCCAAACGTTGGTTTTGGGGAAAGATATAACATGTCTGCATGTGAAGTGGAATAGCTTGTATGCAGGGCTGGCTGATGGAGAGATTGCTAACATCAATGTACAGGTATGATATATTGAAAGGAATTAAGGGATAAGACACTTGGGCCTCTATACTACTAATTCAGTTAACCCCAACAAGAGCTTTAAGTCGAGTTTAATAAAGGGAAATTTGGATCTCTGTCTAACTTCCTTTCTTAAACTCCACTTTAGAGCAAGCTTTAAAGGTAAAGACCAGTATTGGTAGCGCCCCAATATCAAAAAATGAAATGGAAGCTCTTATTACCAATCATGTGAAAGAATATGTTTTGAATATTACATGACGATAACATTTTTGACGGGAAACTGCCTACTAATTGATATATTTGGTAAATTAGTATATCTATATACTGTTGAGAGATACAAATGCACGTGTCGCGCACGTGTGTATAGTCCCATATACATCTTTCTGTGTACAGTGCTTCTAACTTTAAGAAGACTTGGCCAAATTTCTTATAATTTTGATGATTCCAGAACCTTGCAGTACATCTATGCTAGATGATCAACCTTTTCTGATCGATTTCACGTTTCTTTCACTATGCAATTGCATGACCATAACTGGTCTTTAGCTGTAACTTACCTTGATGTTTAGATGATTGTAATATTATGATGATGTCAATGATGATGACAACGATTATGATGATGTTGATGCTGGTGATGAAAAGCACGATGACGATGATGGTAAAGATGATAATGGTGATTGTAACAATGGCAATGGTGAAGTTGAATAGTGGGGATGATGAAGGCGATGGTACACTCAAAAAAAAAAAGTGCTAAATTTAGCACTTAAAGATTCAATTTTAGCACTTTTTAGGAGCTCGCATAGTGACTGCACTCGAAGTGCTGAGTTAGCACTTGCACCCGGGCTACTTTGCTAGCACCCAAAGGAGCTGACTGTTGTGCTAAATTTAGCACTTAAAGATTCAATTTTAGCACTTTTTAGGAGCTCGCATAGTGACTGCACTCGAAGTGCTGAGTTAGCACTTGCACCCGGGCTACTTTGCTAGCACCCAAAGGAGCTGACTGTTGTGCACTTAAAGTGCCAAGTTTTGCTCTCTTTTGGGTGCTAGCAGAATAGCCCTTGTGCAAGTGCTAACTCATGCGTTGTTTGACATGCCCCATCTACATTTGGTATGTGGTCAAGGTGGATGTCCTTCGTCATTTACCACTTTCAACTCTTACAGGAAACATTTATTAAACCAACATCCACAAGAAGAACCTGAACCTGAAGTTGTACAGGGTATGGAGGGTCTAGTTGATGCTGATTTGGGTGTTGCTGTTGGTGAAGTGCATAATCCTGCAGCAGATGATGCATTTGATGATGATGATGATGATGATAGGATAGGCCTACTACAAGAACAAGATGGAGCAATGCATAATGACAGTACAAGACACTATGAATATGACAGACAATGAAAGCGGACAAAATAACCAGTTCCTTAGGTAGACAAAGGAACATCCCTTCACTGCTATTATGTAAAAATGTGTAGAACAGGTGTCACATGCATATTCACCTGTTCTACACATTTTACATAATAGCAGTCAAGGGATGTTCCTTTGTCTACCTGAGGAACTGTATATTTTGTCCGCTTTCATTGTCTGTCATGTTCATAGTGAGACCAGCTGCATTTTTCATTGGTTCTCTTTTATCAAACACCAACATGACCCATGCTATGACAAACAGAGTGTTATCTGCTGCAACAGCTTTGAATACTGATGTTGTTGACAGTTTAAGGAGCAAAGTTATTCAGACTTTTGAGGCCTTGGGTATTGACCTGGAGAATGAAGAATGTAAGAATCTCTTAGCTGAATTTGATTCAAAAACAAATATTCACAAGGTAACAGCTATTATACTAACCGACCAATCAGATCAGGTTATGCAGTCAGCACTCGATGTTAAGTGCTGCATATCGTTATAGCACTCGTTTTCTGCACTCAAATATTCAGCACGTTTCGGTTTCCTTGTTAAAGTTAACCCGTCAAGTGCTGATTTTGGCACTTCAAGTGCAGAATCTCACTCAGCACCCAACATTTAGCACATCAGTTTTTTGCGTGTAGTTGTAGTGACTGTTGTTTAGGATATCCTAGTAGACAGACAGCCCATGAGGCAAAGAACCATCAATTTCAATCTCATGTATCCTCAGAAAAAATTTCAGAAGGTCTGCGAGGCTGATATGTCGGTCTCGTTGGACCGTCGATCTTGTGAACCCTAAATAATAATAATAATCACAACATTTATAATGCGCACATATCCACCCCAAGAGATGCTCAAGGCGCCTAACAAGGTAAATACATTAAACTTTAAAAAGTACATGAGAAGTTACAGAGAACAAAAATAATTTAGCACAATTAAATATAATTAAACAACGTTAATTACATCAAATTGTGAAATACACTACGTCTTAACTAAGGAATTCAGACATTAGATAGGTTTTCAAGTTTTCAACCCTAGGATAACGTTCAGAAGGCCCATGGTCTCGTAGGCCTTCAGTTTCATGGGCTTGCCTGTAAGCGATTGTTGTCTGAAGATATTTAACTGATGATTTGCTCTTCACACCTTCCGACCTGTGAACAGAAATCCAAGGTCAGCTGGTACTACTCCTGTACACCATCCTTCGCAGTGACTGCCATGTCTTCAACACTAGAGGGCGGCATGGGACTGCTCATCACGGCTTCCGAGGATCGCACCGTGACCCTCAGACGAGCGAGTGATGGTCTACTTCTCCGGAGTCTGGACGGTCACAGTGATGTAGTCACTCACTTACAAGTATGGATAACATCTCTTTGCAACCCTCAGTCAAAAAAAGAGATTAGATAATTTCTTTAAAGAGGAAGTCCACCCTGATTTCAAGTTGGTTTGAATAAAAACAGAAAAATGAGAGAAACAAATTAGTGAAAGTTTGAGCAATATCTGATTAAAAAATTAAGTTATGATTTTTTTTAAAGTTGTCATCTGTGAAACAGAAATTGGCAACACTGTGACGTGTCATGCAAGCTTCTGTCTGACTTGCTCTGTACAGAAAGTTTCATAAACTTTCTTAGTTATTGATGATGGTATGGATTTGTTTTATACTGGGGTTGTATAAAAACACATTTGCAGTAACTATATTTAGGGGGAATGTATGATTGAAAATTTTCTTAAAGCGGGACTGCACTACTTGTAGCTACTTGCGCCCTTTATACAGCCCACAATGTTAATTGAGAGCTGATTTGATGAGATAACTGCCTGCCAGTGACCATGCAGGGAGGTCTAATCCCTCCTGGCCAACCCAGTGCAGATAGGGTTTTAGGGAAAATGTAACTTTTGTAAATGTAATTTTTTTAGTACAGGGCAAATTGGAGGGGAACTCTCAAGAAACGTCACAGAGTTACCAACTTGTGTGTCATTGAGCACCTTTAAAAATTCACAATTTTCTTATTTTTAATTGTTTAAAAGGGTGAAAACTTAGTACATCTAAGCATTATTACAGGATATTTTTTACTGTCTAACTTCTATCATTTGTTATTGCATCAGGTCCAGGGATGCCGTGTTTTGGCAATGGCAAGGAACAACACCATTCTCATTCATAACCTAGAGGTAAGTTAATAAAGTCTTTTCTTTAGGTCATTGTATCATTCTGTACCTACAACAGGGTGCTGGCAATGTTTTTAGAATGTGAGATAAGTGTACAAAAACTCTTGTATTGTGATCATGTCTCGTTGCTGTTCACTTTGTTAAAGGTATAGACCAGTTTTGGAAACGTCCCCTCTCAAAAAATGAAATGGAAGCTCTCATTACCATTCATGTGAAGAATATGTTTTAACTAATATGTGATGATACAAATTTTGCTGGGAAACCGCCTACTAATTGATATATTTGGTAGATTATCATATCGATCCGGCCTGGATAGATATTGCGTAGTCCCATAAACATCTTTCTGTGTACAGTGCTTGTAGCTTTGCCAAGACTGGGCCAAATTTCTTATCATTTTGATGATTCCAGAACCTTGCAGTACACACCGATACTTATATGCTAGATGATCAACCTTTTCTGATCGATTCTACAACGTTTCTTTCACAATGCAATCGCATGACCAGAACTGGTCTATACCTTTAAGCATTATTGAAATAGGAGAAATATGTAGGTTTGTGGGTCTAATGGATACGTTGCTGGCACTAATTTCCTTTGGCAAGATTAAAGAGCTGAATTGCCTTCTGCTCTTTGAATTTTTTCTCTTTTCAATTTGAACTCACTCAAAAAGATGTAATCGATCCCAACTTTTCCTTTCTTTGATCAGACTGGAGAGACTATTCGTCGAGTCAAGCACCAAACCAAGATGGCATGCTGTGTCATGTCAGGAGATACTTTAGCAGTAGCTGGTTATACAGGCAATGTCTACTATTACAAAATCAAGGTATGTCGCTTCCTTCCTGGGGGGTGTTTCACAAAACTTGTCATCATTGACAAATGACAGTTTTTGTTATAAGCTACTGAAATCCTTGCTTCTGATTGGTTGTCAACAGATTTGTCACTGATTTTTGTCATTTGTCATTGAAAAAAAGCTTTGTGAAACGGGTCCCTGATCTTCATTGTTCAATATAGCCTTGAACATTCATGCCCATATCCCAGTGTTTATAAATACATGTGGATTTAGGCTTGTTCGCACATGACATGGTAAACGGTTCCTGTGGCGTTTTCGTTTTTTTTTGTTTTTTTTGTATACTTAGTTTATGACTAGTGTGGATGAAAAAAGATCCTACGAGTACTCACTTGTCTGTATGAGATTAAAAATGTGAAAGTCAGTACGCTTTAAGGAACCGCTGCTGTTTACTGCAGCAAATGTAAACACACCTTCAATCTTTCAGATGTTCATCTATGATAATCCTGTGCTGGTTGCAATACATATCCTACATATTGTCTGTTTGGAGCCAGAAGGGCATTAACTCATGCACTTTAACATAACACATAATGTAGAATACTTTCCAGATAATAGAATCATATTGATCAGAAAAAAGTGGTTTACAGTTGTACCCCAAGACAGATTTCAATATCACTTAACTTTTTATTTCTTATATTTTTGGACTGCTACCAATCTTTTAAATCATTCCAAAAAACACGGTAATAATAATAATAATAATAATACTCAGTTTTTATATAACGCTTATTAGAATCACTAAGCGCTTCCAAACTTGGAGATTATTACCCCATTGTGACGCTCTAGCTTTTCAAAGAATTAATTCCTGCCAGGTATACTCGCAAAAAAATTGGACTTGCAGAGATCTTGTTTCGCGTTACGGGAGGAATTGTTTTGAATGTTTTCTCTCTTCTACAGACTGGCCAGGTAGACATCTTTGACAGCGGTTGTGGGAACATAACATGTATGAATGCATCTCAAGACATGGTGAGAGACACACTCGTCTTAAAGTTGCTCATGCGTGGGTATATAGAGGGCAGCACACAGACGTACGCACGGGAGCGTAATACCCGTTGGCTCAGTGTTATGTAGTGATCGCCAAGTTGCCTACTATACAAAGGACTATATACCCACGCATGAACATCTTTAACCATTCAAACCAGGAACTGCGCCCTGTTTCATAAAACTTTTTTCCATTAACAAATGCTACATTTTTTGACAAATTTGCTTTTAGCCAATTAAATGCCACGATTTCAGTTGCTTATCACAGTTATTGTAAATTTTGATTGATAAGAAGTTTTATGAAACAGGGCCCTGGACTTACCTCAATCTAGTCAGTTTAATGACATAATATTTTTGAAATTTTGATACACCTTATATACAACATTCTCACAATTTTTTTTGCAGAATTATTGAAGTTCAACCTATATTTCTCTGTCAACTATTTTGCTTTAGTAATCTTTTCGTATTTCCTGTATTACTGGGTTATTTTTTATATGAATATAATGCATTATTTCAATACATTAAACTCTATTCTTATTGATACCTCTTAATTTCTATTCCAGGATCATTTTCATTATTTTTTTATTTTTTTTTGAACTACAGTACAATGTATGTTGATGTATAATGCTTGTTTAATATTTCTTGGATTTTATTATTAATGTGACGGTGTAACAGCCTTCAGACCTTTGCCTTGTATTTGATTGTTAATAAAAGCAAAATTTAATTTAAATTTAGTCTTTGCAAAGCTGGTCGTGTGTACATATGATTCAGGAAACAACATGGGCCCGCTGCATAAAACTTACCATTGATGGTAACTTTGCCATCAATGGCAACTACCATGGTAACAGGGCTCAACAGCCAATCAAAATCAAGGTTTCCACGGTAGTTACCATTGATGGCAAACTTACCATCAATGGTAAGTTTTGTGCAACAGGGCTCAGCTCAAGGATGATGAGTGTTTGTTTCAATGTATTTTCTATTTATGATGACAATTAACATATCAAGGGTTCAGTGACACAAAGACGTAACTCCATATTTTGCCCAAATGAGTATTTGATATCAATATGTTCAGAAAAATGTGGGCTTTCCAGGAAACACAAAGACTTAACTCCATCAAACACCCCATTGAAATTAATGGCTGGTGAAACATACACTTAACTCCTTAAGGCCCAAGTGCTCAGTGACACATAAACCACATTTTCTCAAAATGGCCAAAATGGAGTTACGTCTTTGTGTCACTGATCGCTCGATATCTAACAGATTACATCGTTTCCAGAATACCACATCATTGTTCTCCTGCTCTGATGTCATTGATTTTCATATCTCATTCACAGCTCTTCCTGGGCATCCGAGATGGCTTCATCGATGTGATCCCCCTGTACCCCTCTATTGTCTACCAGTGTGAGGTAATTCAATATAGTCTTCCATTCTCAAAATAAGTTGAACATAAAACTGAGGCCCGGCTGGAATGCTGTCCAGGCAGTAGAGAGATCATGGATATATTTTGTATTCCGTTTGGTTGGGCCAGACAAAGGATTTATTAATCGTCATTTATTCCCCTTCCTGACAACATAAATCATGAGAAATTTGGCTCAAAATCAGGTGATAATTGATAATCACGACAACCATGACAATCTCTCAACTAACACCGGTAAACATGAATATTCAATGTCAATGTATTTGCAAATTCATGATGATGATATGAATCAAGAATATTATCATTTCATTTAGATTCATTAAGTAGAAGTAAAAGCCACTTGCAGATTGAGGAGGCAAGCTTAAGACTTGGATCGGTAGTTTTGATCAACTAAACGAATGAAATGATGCTGGTAAACACATTCATTAAAACCATGTGTTCCATTACTCGACACACAGTCAGGATAATAGAAATAATAGTGGAGTCTTGTATAGTGCTCATTATCTGGCACTTTGCCACTCCTGGCGCTCCATTAGTATTACCCTGGTTTTAGCATGGCTGCCATTTCAGCACTCAAGCATTTCAAGGAAATAGATTACTACCATGTACCTCACCTGGGTCGAGTGTGGCAAATACAAATAAATATCTTGCCAAGGGACACCAGTGCTGCGACTGGGATTCAAACCCAGTACCTTGTGGTTCACAGTCTGGAGACATATCCACTGGACCACAATACATCTCAGATGTTATAAAGTTTCTAACAAATCCATTTGGCAGATATTATTTACTTCTAGTATTGGACATCCAGTCTAAGTTAAGTTATTATCTGTAAGATTTTATTGTCAATCTTTACCATAACTCAAGAATTCATTTAATATTTGTTCCCATTAGTGGAGTCACTGCATCAGTCGTTTCCTGCGACTGGATGCTCTGAAGACCCATCTTCAACACATTCACATCCGCCGCTCAGCTCGTCAGTGCCTCTGGAAGACGTGTCTCAAGAACTATCCTCAGAAGAACACAACACTCAAGGTAACAAAAAAACCATGGTCTATACAAATCTTCCCCCTGTTTTAAAGATATAGACCAGTTTTGGAACTGCCCCCCTCTCAAAAAATGAAATGGAAGCCCTCATTACCAATCATGTGAAAGAATATTTTTTGACTAATACGTGATGATACACATTTTGCCGGGAAACCGCCTACTAATTGATATATTTGGTAAATTATTATATCTATCCGGACTGGATAGATATCGCATAGTCCCATATACATCTTTCTGTGTACAGTGCTTGTAACTTTACCAAGAGTGGACCAAATTTCTTATCATTTTGATGATTCCAGAACCTTGCAGTACACACCAATACTTATATGCTAGATTATCAACCTTTTCTGATCGATTCCACAACGTTTATTTCACAATGCAATCGCATGACGAGAACTGGTCTATACCTTTAAACCGGCAGACTTTTGTATCTTGTGCATCTTGATTAGTTTGTATTCAAGACAATTTATAATGGTTGAAGTGTTATTTGAATGATTAATCATGTAGGGTTGTATTATATGACAGAGCTTAGATTTGAGAAGTTGTTTAAAAAACTGATGAATAAACAAAAAGCATAACTATCAAAAGGAAAAATATGTACCAAAATAAAGAACCCAGATGCTAAGTGTACATGCCAAAAGATAGAGAACTACATAGATGGAGGGATGGAGAGATAAATGGATGAATGAATGGAAGGACAGATGGGTAGATATATGGATCTATTGATGGATTGACAAAGATAGATAAATGTATTGATGGATGGATTGATAGATATTTATTTATCCTGTTTTTTGTTTTTTTACAAGGGGTAGTCTCTTGCAAGAGAGCCCTGTATTACATAATACAGTCAAACCTGCTTTAGTGACCACCTGTCTACAAGGACCACATTTTTTGTTTCCCCTGAAAATGGTTTCTCATTGAAACATGTACTAAAGGAACCTGTCTACAAAGACCACTTTTTGTGTTTCCCTTGGGCGCTCGCTGTAGACAGGTTTGACTGTACAATCAAAATACAATCTAAGACAATAGAGAGATTAATAAGTAGTTGAATTAAGATGAGCATTAATATGTTATGTATAATTCATGTTACAAATAGATAGAGAAATAGACAACACTGCATGTTTTATTGATAAATGCATGAATCAAGTTTTTATTTCTGTTTTGTAGGCCATTGAGAAGCATGTGTTCTCACATCTAAAAGTTGCATACCTCAGGACGTCGGACCTCGAAAAGTAGGACCTCGAAAAGTAGTGATCTTCGTCAGGACAGTCATGGGACAATAATGTTGGAATCCTTGCCTCCTAACACCACCAAACTGACATCAGAATTATACTTGAAGATCTTTCTCTTGTGGTGTCCGCCAATCATGAGCATATCTGCCATCCATACCCCATCTATCACAACAAACTTTCTGAGTGCATGCATGATTATGATTATGTGAGTTTGCCGAGAAATAGAGAGGGCAAGAAACAAAGTTTTATACTTTGAGGGGTCAGTGACACAAAGCCGAACTCCATATTTTGCCCAAAATGAGTATTTGATATCAAAATGTTCAGAAAAATGTGGGCTTTCCAGGAAACACAAAGACTTAACTCCACCAACGCCCCATTAAAGTCAATGGCTAGTGAAACATAGACTTAAGTCTTTAAGGCCCAAGTGCTCAGTAACATATATACCACTTTTTCTAAAAAAAATGGCCAAAACTGAGTTACGTCTTTGTGTCTCTGACCCCACGACTTGTGCTCTGAGAGCAGATCAAAATATAGAGGAGATGCACAGCTACTTGTACATGTGATGACCACGACAAGCTGGCAGATAGATTCTAAGATTCATAGTTGTACTTAATCCTTTAGAAACCAAGTGCAAGATACAGCATGTTACGCCAGTACCAAATTGAATTTGTAAGCGCGAAAGGATTAACGATTGATCTGAGAGATTTATGAAGGCTGTCCATCTCTGCTAGGTCACGTATATCTTTTTGTATTGTTTAGTAGTAACTTAAAGAGTGGAATCTAATCTCTTGAATAGGTATTCGGCACAAAGACATCTTAAGAGGACTAATTTATATAATCATAGCAAGTTATAGGAAAAGGCAATCTCTCAGAGTCTATATACACTAGAAATTATTTCTCATAACAGTATCTTCAACAAGAATTGGTATTAAAATGTACCCTTTCTAACAGTTTAGTGACACCTTCATCCAGAGTGGAATTATTGAAGTTAAATGAAAGCAAGTTATAGGAAAGGCAATCTTCCAGAGTCAGTAATAAGATTTACTTCCTTCGTTCAGTGTCACCTCCAATTGACATTTTGTTTATCAAAAGTAAAGTTAATGCAAAGCAAGTTACTGCAAAAGACAGTCTTTAACAGGAGTCACTAATTAAAACTCACTCCTGTAACTAGCTCAGTGACCTGTTTAAGAGATGTTTTGTTTATCTGGAGTGGGATCATTGAACTTTGAATTAAGTCAAAATAAATCAGAAAAAAAGTAATCTGCAAGATTTGTTATTAAAAATTCGAATTTCCTCCATATAGCAGGTCATTGTCACATTTTTGTGAAGTTTTTCGCATTATCCTTTGATCAGAATGCTATGAATTACACATAAAACATGATAAAGAGGACCAATATCTTTCAGTCCATTTCTATTGCCGCTCATGGATGACATTGATTTAATTGAAAACAAGCATTCAAATCTTAATTTGGCAATGTGGATTAGACTTGTAATCACTACTCTCATGTACAAAGTGGCAAGGTTTTGTTGCATTTTTTAATCATCATTGACATTTCATTTCATATGTATTTCGATTTGCAGCAGAGTGAAAGATGATAATTGATGCCAACTTTTTTATTATTGTGTAGACTATGGGAAAATTCTGAACCGCTCAGGTTAAATAACCAGCATGTTAGTTTTACGTCTTGCCTTTACCTATGCAGATTCTCACCATGCTCAAAGTGTGTCAGTTCATCAGTAGAGTACCTGGTATGTGTTCTTTTTATGTACATATATAAAGAAAGCTGTCTACTAAATGCATTTTTTAGTTTGTGTAAGAAGTTAGTGTTATGTGTTTTTCATAACTTAGGTATTCTATATACTATGGTATCTTAAACTCTGCCTTTTGTAAAATAGCATGCACAAAGATTTGTACTTTTAAGTTTTAGCTGAGGAAACTTTGAATGTTTTTAGAGTTTACACCATGATAATTTTGGCTCAGATTCTTAACAAAATCCTGGATTTACCACATGCTGCAATGATAATTATAAACCTTTAGGTCATACATGAATCCCATGACATTTACAAGTCAATCGCCTGTCTGATAATCAAGATATCTATGATTGGAATGATAAATTTCAGAATTTGTTTTCCTAACGGCATCATTAAAGTTGTTTTGGTGGTCAAAAGTGTATATAAAGAAATACAGTTCGGTTGAAAATAAGACAACATCCCTCAAAATTGAGTTGATGATTTTCATCACTGGGGATTACTAGGAGGGAGAGAAAGTTGGATATGGAGATCTTTATATATGAGTGTGAAAATCATTATTTTTTATACCTTGATTTATTTTGTTGAGTACTTCTTGGCCAGTGCATATATTAAAGAATAAAAAAAGTGTTACATATCACCCGTCTCAATATGTTCTTTTTTTGCATTTTCTTTGTTCATTTTGCTGATTCAAAAGCTATAATCTTCTTTTTTTCCATTTTTTTCTCTCACAGAAGAATATTTGATTATGCAATAATGGTTTCTTGTATTGGTTTCCATTCTATTAATCCTTTAACTACTGAGTTATCTCATTTTACAATGCTCTACTCATGCTACTACTAATAATGTAGTATTTGGCCCATATCTCACTATCTCTCTCTCCACCCATATCTCTCTTTTTCTCTCTGCCTCCTCTGTTGGTGTGAATTTCCACCACCCCCTCTCCCCCCCCCCCCCCTCCCCCCCCCCCCTCTCTCTCTCTCTCTTTCTCTCCCTCTCTCGCTCTCGCTCTCTCCCCCTCCCCTCTCTCTCATTCTCTCCCCTTCTGCCAAAAGTGAGTCTAATTATCTCAAACAGTCCTCGAATTAATTTATATTTACAATTTTATTTACAATTCTATTTACAATTTTAGTTATAATTTCAATGATCATTACATAATAAGTCTCTAGTCAACTCTTATGAGAGCCTGCTGCGCCTCCTCTAACCAAAACAGCAAAAAACTTTCCACCACTTCCGTCTCCTTCCAGTTACAACAGCCTGATCTTTGTTATCTTGATCACTCTCCTTCTTCCTATCTTCATTCTTTACATTGTTCTTCCTCTCCTCTTTGAAGTCTTTGGCCTCTGGAATCCCTTCCAATACCTCTTTAAATTCTTTAATGTTCTTGGCCTCCACAACCAAAGTGATTGCCAGCTCCTCTTCTGCCTGTATCTCCTCCTCTGCTTTCAAATCCTCCTTTGCCTTCACGTCCTCCTCCTCCTCTGCCTTCACCTCCTCATCCTCCTCTACCGTCATCTCTTCCTCCTTTGCCTTCATCTCCTCCTCCTTTGCCTCGAGCTCCTGCTCCTCTGCCTTCACCTCCTGCTCCTCTGCCTCCAGCTTCTCCTCTGCCTTCACCTCCTCCTCCTTCTCTGCCTCCAGCTCCTCCTCCTCTGCCTTCACCTCCTCCTTCTCTGCCTCCAGCTCATCCGCTGCCTCCAGCTTCTCCTCTGCCTTCGCCGCCTCCTCCTCCTCTGCCTTCACCTCCTTCTTCTCCTCTGCCTCCAGCTCCCCCTCCTCTACCTCCAGCTCCTCCTCCTCTGCCTTCACCTCCTCCTCCTCCTTTGCCTCCAGCTCCTCCTCCTCTGCCTTCACCTCCTCCTCTGCCTCCAGCTCCACCTCCTCTGCCTTCACCTCCTCCTCATCCTCTGCCTTCGGCTCCTCTGCCTTCATCTCCTCCTCCTCTGCCTCCAGCTCCTCCTTTGCCTCAAGCTCCACCGCCTCTGCCTCCACCTCCTCCTCCTCTGCCTTCACCTCCTCCTCCTCTGCCTCCAGCTCCACCTCCTCTGCCTTCACCTCCTCCTCATCCTCTGCCTTTGGCTCCTCTGCCTTCATCTCCTCCTCCTCTGCCTTCACCTCCTCCTTCTCTGCCTCCAGCTCCTCCTCCTCTGCCTCCAGCTCCCCCTTCTTTGCCTCAAGCTCCTCCGCCTCTGCCTCCACCTCCACCTCCTCTGCGTTCATCTCCTCCTTCTCTGCCTCCAGCTCCTCCTCCTTTGCCTCAAGCTCCTCCACCTCTGCCTCCACCTCCTCCTCCTCTGCCTTCACCTCCTCCTTCTCTGCCTCCAGCTCCTCCTCCTCTGCCTCCAGCTCCTCTTCCTCTGCCTTCACCTCCTCCTCCTTATCTGCCTCCAGCTCCTCCTCCTCCTCTGCCTCCAGCTCCTCTTCCTCTGCCTTTACCTCCTCCTCCTCCTCCTCTGCCCTCATCTCCTCCTCTGCCTCCAGCTCCTCCTCTGCCTTCACCTCCTCCTCCTCTGCCTTTACCTCCTCCTCTGCCCTCATCTCCTCCTCTGCCTCCAGCTCCTCCTCTGCCTTCATCTCCTCCTCCTCTGCATCCAGCTCCTCCTCCTCTGCTTTCACCTCCTCCTCCTCTGCTGGTATCTCCTCCTCCTTCTCCTCTGCCTTCATATCCTCCTCCCATTCTACCGCTTCATTTGCTTCCTGCTCCTGTATGATTTCCTCTTCATCAGTCGTCAGCTCGGTACCTTCATGTATCTCTTGGAGATACTTGACAAAGTCGTTGATCTGGTTTGTCTGAATGTCATTCAGATAGACATACTCACTGAAGGCAAGAGTCTCTGCCAACTCGTGCTGAAACCTAGGAACTACTCGATTTGCTGCATAATGAAGAAAAAATCGGAGAAGACGACCAATATAATGACACTAAATGATATACATCATTAATGTTGAGTAATATGTATCCAAAATTAAAAGCGAGCATCAACTATTTAAGTTTCAAGGATTTCAATACGACTTTAATCATTATGCAAACCATTTTCTACATCCGCTTTATTGGTAGTTTTGGATAAAATTAATGAGAAATGGATTTCTATTTTAAGTTTCAAAGCTTATCTAATTCCCACATATGTTTTTGTATTTGTTTCTAAATACATGACAACATAATTAATGAGAATTTAACCATTTTTACATAAAAATCAATATGAAAAGTGATACCCTCCAAATTTCTTGTATACACTTTACAATCATGGTGTTATACAATATCGAAGCAATTTAAATGATCTAGACTTAGTATAGGAAACGTACAGGAGGAGGAGGAGTCTATTAGAAACTAACGCTTGTCTTCTAAAGACGTCTGTATAAAAAAAAAACGGAAGATTATTTGGACGTTGCATAATTATGATACTGATTTTTAACCTAAAACATGAAGAAAAACATATCGCAATAAATTATTATAGTCGTATGATATCGACGTGTTTTCTAGATATGACTTACGTTCGTCACTCATGATGGAAGATTCAAATCAAAGACAAATATTCTGATATATTCTGATATATTCAGAAGAGATGCTACTAAATCGATGTAATAACTATGAGCGCTTACATCAATAATGATAAAAAGATAACTTTGTAACTATGCGGATCATGACGCATGCGCATCACCACATCCATTACGTCACAATAATAATATTGAGCGCAGTTGTCTTAAAAGTTACAAAGGACAACATTGCGCGCTTTATTCAAGAAATTTGTAAGGGGTTCACAATCAAATGTTTCTATTTCAAATTTATAATTTTGCCGTTAATGGGAATGTTGCATAATCGGTCTGTATGATCTTGAAATCACCTTTTACATACAAAACTCATACAAAGTTTTACTAAATGTCAGGATGATACCGAAGAAAAATACCTTCATTTCCTCCCATCACTTTCTCTCTCTCTCCCTCCCCCTCTCTCTCCCTTTCTCTCTCTATTATCTACCTCCCCCCTATGTCTCTCTATGTCTCTTAATTACTCACTCTTTTTGGTTCCTTCTCTTTATTTCCCCTTTTCGCCGTTTGATGAAAGGGGCACGCTAACCCAGCCCGCCCCTCCCCCTTCTGTAGCCATACGTCACTGACGGAATACAAGTATAAAACTGCATCATGACATGAAATATCGTATCTCCGTCTATGCAAGAGTTCATTACTGGACATGGTATCTACAAAAGTGCATAAGATTGTGACTTGTTTGTATTTTGTGAAGAAGTTAGTTTTTTGTGTTATCAGAAGGTATTTTATATACTATGGTATTTTAGACTTTGCCTTTTGTAAAATAGCATGGACAAATATTTGTACTTCTAAGTTCATTCAAAATTGGAATAGATAGAGAGCTGATGTAAGGAGTATGGTTGAGAATGAAGTTTCAGCTGAGAAAACTTTGCACGTTTTTTTTAGAGTTTACACCATGATTCATTTTCAAAGGAATGAGGCCTGCAATGGGCATGTGACATCTCAAAAGGGCTCCACGATTCGATTAGATTACATCTTTCAGGTTACAGTCTTTGTCCATTTATTTCATCCAAAACTTAAGATGATAGTTACCCAATAGAGAAGCATAAGTCGATGAACAATTTTTAATCATTTTTGGGCGATATAGATGGATGAACGACTTATATGTCAAATGAGACACATTGCAGGATTTGTCCTTTAAAATCAACATTCTGATCAGTATACACATGCTTTGATTTCAAAAATATTTCAACAACAAAAAACAGGCTGAGCCACATTACTGATGAAAATAATGAGAACCAAATACTCTGACAGTGGGAAGCTCAGCAGCCAAATTCAGTGTACATATTCCTTTGAAAGAAGATTTTGTCTTATTTTTTTTTAAGATAGAGTTTTTACATGGTTTAAGTCCTTTTGTTGCTTCAGCACAGCATCATTAAAGTTGTTTTGGTGATCAAAAATGTATATAAAGAAGTACAGTTCGGTCGAAAATAAGACAGCATCCCTCAAAATTGAGTTGATGGTTTTCATCACTGGGGATTACTAGGAGGAAGAGAAAGTTGGATAAGGAGATATTTATATATGACTGTGAAACAGATCGAAAATCATTATTTTGTATACCTTGATTTATTTTGTTGAGTACTTCCAGGCCAGTGCATATATTAAAGAATCCAAAAGTGTTACATAACACCCGTCTCAATATGTTGTTTTTGCACTTTCTTTGTTCATTTTGCTTATTCATAAGCTATCATCATTTTTCTCACTGAAGAATTATTATGGATATGAATTATTGGTTTCTTGTATTGACTTCCATTCTATTAATCCTTTGACTAATGAGTTATCTCATTTTACAATGCTCTACTCATGCTACTACTAATAATGTAGGATATGGGCCATATCTCACTTTTTCTCCCTCTCTCTCTCTCTCTCTCTCCACCCATATCTCTCTTTTTCTCTCTGCCTTCTCTGTTGGTGTGAATTTCCACCACTCTCTCTCTCTGTCTCGCTCTCTCTCTCTCTCTCTCTCTCCCCTCCCCCTCTCTCCCCTCCCCCTCTCTCTTTCCCCTCACCACTCTCTCTCATTTTCTCCCTTTCTTCCAAAAGTGAGTCTAATTATCTCAAACAGTCCTCAAGTTTATTTATATTTACAATTTTATTTACAAATTAAGTTATAATTTCAATGATCATGAATAAGTCTCTAGTCAAGTCTTAAGAGAGCCTGCTGCGCCTCCTCCAACTAAAACAGCAAAAAACTTTCCACCATTTCCGTCTCCTTCCAGTTACAACAGCCTGATCTTTGTTATCTTGATCACTTTCATTCTTCCCATCTTCTTTCTTTACATTTATCTTCCTCTCTTCTTTGAAGTCTTTGGCCTCTTGAATCCCCTCCAACACCTCTTTCAATTCATTAATGTTCTTAGCCTCCGCAACCAAAGAGATTGCCAGCTCATCCACCGCCTCCATCTCCTCCTCTTCTGCATGTATCTCCTCCTCTGCCTCCACCTCCTCCTCAGCCTTTATCTTCTCCTCCTGGTCTGCCGTCATCCCCTCCTCCTCCTCCTCTGCCATTATCTCCCCATCCTCAGCCTTCATCTTCTCTTCTTCCTCTGCATTCAACTCCTCATCCTCTTCCTCCTCTTCAGCCTTCACCTTCTCTTCTAACTTTAGCCTCTCCTCCTCTGCCGTTATCTCCTCCTCCTCCGCCTTCACCGCCTTCTCCTCCTCTGCCTTCTCCTCCTCCTCTGCCTTCACCTCCTCCTCCTCCTCTGTCACCAGCTTCCCCTCCTCTACCTTCATCTCCTCCTCTGTCTTCCTCTCCTCTACCGTCATCACCTCCTCCCCTGCCTTCCTCTCCTCCTCCTCTGCCTTCGCCTCCACATCTACCTTCACCTCCTCCTCCTCTGCTTCCAGCTCCTGCTCCTCTGCCTTCACATCCTCCTCTTCTATCTCCAGCTCCTCCTCTGCCTTCACCTCCTCTACCTTCTCCTCCTCCTCTGCCTTCACCTCCTCTGCCTCCTCCTCCTCTGCCTTCACCTCCTCCTCCTCTGCCATTATCTCCCCATCCTCAGCCTTCATCTTCTCTTCTTCCTCCGCCTTCACCGCCTTCTCCTCCTCTGCCTTCTCCTCCTCCTCTGCCTTCACCTCCTCCTTCTCCTCTGTCACCAGCTTCCCCTCCTCTACCTTCATCTCCTCCTCTGTCTTCCTCTCCTCTGCCTCCAGCTCCTCCTCCTCTGCATCCAGCTCTTCCTCCCCTGCCTTCATCTCCTCCTCTGCTTCCAGCTCCTCCTTTGCTTCCAGCTCCCCCTCTACCTTCATCACCTCCTCCCCTGCCTCCAGCTCCTGCTCCTCTGCCTTCACATCCTCCTCCTCTATCTCCAGCTCCTCCTCTGCCTTCACCTCCTCTACCTTCTCCTCCTCCTCTGCCTTCACCTCCTCTGCCTCCTCCTCCTCTGCCTTCACCTCCTCTGCCTCCTCCTCCTCTGCCTTCACCTCCCCCTCCTCTGCCTCCACCTCCTCTGCCTTCACCTCCTCCTCTGCCTTCTCCTCCTCCTCTGCCTTCACCTCCTCCTCTGCCTTCTCCTCCTCCTCCTCCGCCTTCTCCTCCTCCTCTGCATTCACCTCCTCCTCTGCATTTACCTCCTCTGCCTCCTCCTCCTCTGCCTTCACCTCCGCTGCCCTCTTCTCATCCTCCTCTGCTTTCAGCTCACACTCCTCGTCTGCCTTCAACTCCTCCTCTGCCTCCTCCTCCCATTCTACCGCTTCCTTTGCTTCCTCCTCCTGTATGATATCTTCCTCATCAGTCGTCAGCTCTGCGCCTCTCCCTTGGAGATCCTGAACAAACTCGTTAATCTGGTTTGTCTGAATGTCATTCAAATAGACATACTCACTGAAGGCAAGAGTCTCTGCCAACTCGTGCTGAAATCTAGGAACTACTCGATTTGCTGAATAATGAAAAAAAAATCGGAGAAGACGACCAATATAATGACACTGTATATAATATACATCATATAATTATGTTGATCATTTAATATCAAAAACTAACAGTGACCCTCAACTATTTTAGTCCAAGGATTTCAATACGACTTAAATAATAATTATGCAAACTATTTTCCAAATCCGCTTTATTGGAAATTTCAACAATTTGGATAAATGAGCAATGGACTACTTCATCAGTATTTGTATTTTAAGTTTCAAAGCTTATCTAATTCCCATATATTTTTCTGTATTTTTTTTCTAAATACATGACAACATGATTAACATTTTTTACATAAAAATCAATATGAGAAGTGATACCCCCAAAATTACTTGTATAAACTTTACAATCATGGTGTTATATCGCAATAAATTATTATAGTCGTATGATATCGACGTGTTTTCAAGATAGGACTTACGTTCGTCACTCATGATGAAAGATTCAAATCAAATACAAATATTCTGATATATTCAGAAGAGATGCTAATAAATCGATGTAATAACTATGAGCGCTTACATCAATAATGATAAAAAGATAACTTTGTAACTATGCGGATCATGACGCATGCGCATCACCGCACCCATTACGTCACAATTGAGCGCAGTTGTCTTAAAAGTTACAAAGGACATCATTGCGCGCTTTTATTTAAGAAAGTTGAAAGGGGTTCAAAGTTATGATTTTGCCGTTAATGGGAATGTTGCATAATCAGTCTGTATGATCTTGAAATCACCTTTTACATTAAAAACTCATACACGTCTTATTAAATGTCAGGATGATACCGTACGAACCTTCTTACGTTCCTTTCCTCCTATCACTTTATCTCTTTCTCTCTCTCTCTCTCTCCCCCCCCCCCCATTCCGTCCCTCCCCTCTCCTCTCTCTCTCTCTCTCTCTCTCTCTCTCTCTCTTTCTTTCTCTCTCTCTATGTCTCTTGTTCACTCTTTATTGCCTTCTTTTCTTTTCCTTTTTCGCCGTTTGATGAAAGGGGCACGTGAACCAAGCCCCCGCCCCTCCCCCTTCCTGTAGATATACGTCACTGACGAAGTACAAGTAAACGGCATCACGACATGAAATATCTAACCCCCTCTTTGCAAGAGTTCATTACAGGACACTTGAAGAAATGGTATCCACAAATAGATTGTGAAGTTGGCAACTTATTAAAGCGGTATTAGGCCTTTTGTTCGCTAAGGAAGGAGGCAGTTAGCAAGTGAATAATGACAAAATAACCGTTTACTCAATTCAATTCAATTCAATTCAATTCATTTATTTTTCCTCTTTCAATCGTTCATATTTACAATGATGGTACATTTTAACATATTCACATATTTATATACATATAGATCAATTTGCACAATACAATACATTAACAAAAAATGAAAGGTAGAGAGCGTCCTTCAAATTTGCATTCTATTTCCCCGCTATTTCCACGCATAAGATTGGCCTGAATTCACAAAGGAGGTTTGTCGACAAACCTAGGTTTGTGTGCGTCATATGACGCGTTTCGCTGCGTTTCAGACCAATGTTCAGACATACCTTGATCTGAAACGCGTCAAAACGTGTCATATGACGCACATAAACCTAAGTTTGTCTACAACCGGCGTCTACAAACCTCCTTTGTGACTTCGGGCCATTAGGTTCGGCCCACAACGCAAACAATAACTTCCATTCTTATTATTGGACTACAGACCTCAAGACAGGTGAATGGAATACGCTATTTCCAGCTGGAACATAAAAGTTTGTTAACCCTACTGTTCGGTCAAATGACTCTCGGCCGCCGACCCTGACTAAATTCGACACAAGAATCAGAACATAACAAAACAAAACAAAAAACGTCATTCGACCGCAAATCAAACACTGGAAGAAAATATATATAGCTAGCTATGTTGTTCTTGTGAAAGTACTTGCGATTTTATTTTGTTTACTTATTATTTTTTGCACGATGTGCCTTTTCGGTAGGTTATATAAATGGAAGATTGCAGTACGAGAAATTGAATTCGTAAATAGTCGATTTTCCTATTCGAGGAAGTTATGTAGTAACATTCGTGGTTATTACGGCGCCAAATAGGGACTTTTAGATTTGCACGTCGACATAGTGGACTGCTATTTGTGGCGTCCTTTTAAGGCACTGGCAGTGCCTTAGAAGGACATCACAGTGCCTCAAAAGGACGTCACACGTAGCAGTCCACTATGTCGACGTGCAAATCTAAAAGTCGCTAGTATTTTAAGCTGGTCAAGAACTAGAGGATAAATGGGTCATGTTCTTTGTCTGTTCAATACAACAGTTGCTCTTGGCAATCTGATCAAGTTTGGACAATTGCCAGGGCACCGTGGTCAACACTTTGTCCGACCTAGCATTAACGAATGTGGGCAAAGTCGATTGACAAAAGAAAAGTTGATGTGTGGAATGGCTGAATTGACGTTGGAGGTAGCCCTCCTTCTTACGTTAGCAGAGAGAGAGAGAGTAAGCATGCAAAGAATTTAGATCAAATGATGACATAACCTGGATGACATAACCTATTAATTCAAAATTCATGCAGTCGGACTTGAAACAGCACAGTTTTTTTTTCTCGTGAAAAGCCATTTCGTACATGGAATGGTCTCCCGTCTGCGACTCATCTTCACTTTTGAGCAGGCACGTAGCCACGGGGGGGGGGGGGGGCACGGGGGGCACGTGCCCCCCTAAAATGTCCATGATCGGTTGAATTTTGTTAGACCCTTTTTTTTACCTCGATCGATTACATGTATGTGCCCCCCCCCCCCCAAAAAAAAAAAAAAAAAAAAAAAAAAAAAAAACATCGAACTCTGGCTACGTGCCTGCTTTTGAGTCGTTCGATCTGAGCTTCTAGTGATTACAATGAAGTTATAGATGTTCAGGCTAGGATAATTCATCAGCCACTCTCCTGTTGTGGGTTTGATTTGGTGATCAAGGCTTCCAACATGGCCTCGAGAAAGAACATCAAGGTAGGAAATAACATTTTTAAAGTAAAAAGTGCGAAATTAAATGGGGCTTATAGAATATGGTGATTTTTTTCACCAAAATTCTATTTTGTTTATACTTAATTATTTCCATTTTGCCTGGCCCTACCACAACAAGTTAGTTGGGTTCAAATGAAAGAAGAAAAAACCTTGTTGATGTACTGCAAATAATAAGAACTCAGATTATGCTACACACTATTTATCTGGTTTCTAAACGACTTTTTCCCCTTTAGAATAAGATAGTTGCCAACAAATTTGATAATTTTTTTGTTAAATTTATCATTTGGTTAAGATGTCATGGTATAGTGGTTCATTCACTTCACTGTCAATCCAAGGGTTGAGGGTTCAAATCTCAGCCACTCTCCACCAAGGTGTACATGGGTACCAGTGGCGTAATGAGCAAAAACGTTTGGGGGGGCTGACAAAAAAAAAAATCCGCAGCACCCCACTCTAACATGCAGGCCCCGCTGAACGTTTCGCAAAGTGGGGTCGAGGGGCAAAGCCCCGGCGGGAGTCAAGCGGCGGAGCCCCCAAAGCTCAAAGGGTATGGGCATCAGTGGCGGATCCAGGAATTTCTTACGGGGGGGGGGGCATAAAATGGCATGGGGTTAAATATATGAAAAACGATGAAGCGACAGAACAAGGCTTTAGCGGCGAGGGAGCGAAGCGACCAAGCGGGGGTGGGTCTGGGAGGGGGTTGTGGCCCC